>JAODUO010000477.1:405000-417500 GCA_025642075.2 Ridgeia piscesae
GTAAATAAGATTAGCCATTTCATTTGTTTTTAGTACAAATTATCATAATTATGTCGCAATATGAAGAAATGTATTTAGCACGTCTGAAATGTGAACTGAGGAAACGTGATGGGAGAGTTACGGGAAGAAAATGGGAATTGTTTCAGCAAGCTACAACTACTGAGTTGATGGTGTCTGTGTCACATGTCTGATGCTAGAACATTACTTCAAGATTGTTTATAATGTTTAGTTTTTCTACACGTTTCACCCTTTATGTTTATTTTTAATTAGCTCAAGTAGCATATCATTTTTACTATTGATTAATTAATAGTTTACTAGTTCACATATATTTTATTTATTATTAATTAAATATTTGATTGCTATAGTAATTTAGTATTAATTAGCTACTATGTATATTATATATTTATTTATTCAGTAATTGCCTACAGGGCCAATAGGTATTGTATATACAACCTAAAATATTTATACACACATATAATATAGTTCTATTTATTGACTACATTGGTATATAATATAAATTACAACAATACCATCTCTGATTAATTATAGTTTCTCTAGTTCAGTTTTCGTACAACAGTGATTTAGTTAAACGTATTCATATGATTTTACTTGTACTTTCATTACATTTATTTCTTATAATTTGTTAACTACTGTTTTAAACACTACTAACCAGAGTTTGTACATTGGATTTTAGTGTCTAAATAACGTGTTTTATTATTATTAGAGCAACCACACTTAAGAAAGAAAGCTGATACCTATATGCTGCAAGCGAAGGATCAGTAGTTTGAATCCTACTTGTGGCAGAGCCACGATACCAGATTAACTTGACCCGAACACCTTGTCTCAGCATAATTCATTGTTCACGCCAACACGATTCGTTTCAGTTATTGTAGCATATGCATGATGTGATGAAACACCTAAATATGAACATTGCTTTGCCTGAAGAGCGTTGGCAGCATTGTGTGAATATTTTTAATATATATTACTGTTCCATGGATTGATTGGACAATCAACTGTGAATATTGCTATGTGCCTATGTCATGTCATTGTCAGCTGTATACTATTTACGAAGTATTGAGCCTATCGTGTATTGCGAGCAATAAACTATAACTATAGATACAACTACACTTAATGTTTGAGTGTTTCAATCAAACATTTATTGAAAGAAAAATACAGCTAAACGATTGTTGGCAATTCTGCTTTCCAACTGATGAAAAATTACAAATTGCCTTGCATATTACGTTATATTATTTTACATAGGTATACATATATATGCGTAATAATAATAAAAAATATAACACAATAATATATAACACATTTTGTACTGGCATGGGCAATATGCCAGGTGCAAAACAGGATTTGATAACACTCCGCCTGTTATGAAGTCTTATTCCAACTTTCTTATATACGTGTTAAATGCTGTGGAAACAAATTAACATACGCCAAGCAAGAACTTAAGATTTATGTAATTAATACCACGGATTTTGACCTGCTCCGAATATTCTGGATGCGACGCGCCCCGTCCCCCCGCAGGCACAAATACAACTTGACAAGTTACATGAAATACAAGCCGTACTATTGACGGGACATTCTCACAATAGTGCATATGTCACAAATAATGTTTTCAATTTATAATCGGACGGACGGACGGACGGACGGACGGACGGACGGACGGACGGACGGACGGACGGACGGACGGACGGACGGACGGACGGACGGACGGACGGACGGACGGACGGACGGACGGACGGACGGACGGACGGACGGACGGACGGACGGACGGACGGACGGACGGACGGACGGACGGACGACGGACGGACGGACGGACGGACGGACGGACGGACGGACGGACGGACGGACGGACGGACGGACGGACGGACGGACGGACGGACGGACGGACGGACGGACGGACGGACGGACGGACGGACGGACGGACGGACGGACGGAGACGGACGGACGGACGGACGGACGGACGGACGGACGGACGGACGGACGGACGGACGGACGGACGGACGGACGGACGGACGGACGGACGGACGGACATTTCAAGCTTACTCTTCATCTGTAATGCAAATATATTTACCATAGTCATTATTATGCAATGAGTAGAAATTTTGTAAAAAATATAATGTAATAAAATCCGTAGACATTGTATGTGTATGTTGCAATTGTTCTGGGTTACGTCGTACCTGGAGTAAAACTGACTAATTGATGAAACACAAACTTGTTTCGAAACGTAAGTATGCAGGGTATACTTTTGCAGTCAGTATAGCTATAGTTTTGTCGATAGGTGTCGCAACGTATGACTGGAGGCTGTGTCGCCTGTTGACCAATCAGTGACCACCACGCCTTGTTCGTTAGCCATTCCAAATGCAAAGGGCATCAGCTGAAATGTAGTTGCTTGTAGGAAACTTGAATTGTTTATAGGCCTACTGGTGTTTCTCTGGCATGTCTACTGTGTTGTGTTGTGTTGTGTTGTGTTGTGTTGTGTTGTGTTGTGCTGTGCTGTGCTGTGCTGTGCTGTGCTGTGCTGTGCTGTGCTGTGCTGTGATGTGCTGTGCTGTGCTGTGCTGTGATGTGATGTGCTGTGCTGTGCTGTGCTGTGCTGTGCTTTACTACTTACGTTGTATATAAACGCTTTGCCTTGCTATCATTTGACACCTAATCATAGCTGACATTGACACTAAAATAACAACTGTGTTATCCGAAACACGGATTAATTACAAGACTGCCTTACTGATTACAGTGCTTAGACGGATCGACATCAGATTCGATAAGTGGAGCTTATCGGTACTGCTTAAAATAATACCAGGTCTGCCTACCAACTAATTGTCACTGGTTCTTTCAGGCCACAACTTGATATTCGAACATGACACGTCGTGTACAGCAGTGCAGACTCCTCACCGAGACGATTTAGACTATACCAAAGTAAGTCAACTTCCAGAATCTAGCATATTTCTAACGGAATGTGTGCGTCATTTCTACCCGAATAATATTACATGTACACGAAGCTCGTGTGCAGTTAACACCAATTGCACGGAAGTAGGCAACCTAGTCGGAGCGAATAACCCGAACTTGATCTACCCAACACTGTCAATGCCGACCAAAGCCATGTATCTGGCGGTCTGCCAATATGTAGGCCATTCAACCCAGGAGAGACCCAGTGCGCCGTCGGATGTGAGTGATACCACAGCAGTGCCGCATTAGTCGATCCGATTCGTAACAGTTGCAGCAAGCTCCACTGCCAAGCGCCGCGTCAGTTCGGGGAATTCAACGCTTCGCTCTTGTCGCTCGCTGGGTGTTCGTCTCCGCACAGTGGGGCGTGATCGCTGCGACCATGGCAGGACAACCGAACAACTCGCGTAACATGTCGGACAGCGATGACGACTTGGCGTTGGAATTGAGCTGCAAGTTTTACTCGTTCATGGTCTACACAGTCATCATGGGAACACTAATCGTTGGCGGCGTTGTCGGCAACAGCCTCGCGTTCGTCGTCTTCTGGAAGGACAGCATCAAGACAACGGCGTCGTTTCTCTTCCAGAGTCTGGCGCTTGTCGACACAACGCTTCTGTTGCTTGTAAGTCTGATGTATCCAACTGACGAATTCGTTTCTTTTACGGGCTGGCTGACAGGTTACTCTAGGATACGTCCATATATAATCGTATATTTTTTCCCGCTGTTATTGATAGCGCAGACAGCTTCTATATGGGTTGTCGTGTTGTTGGCCGTCAACCGATACATTGCGGTGTGTTTCCCGTTGAAGGCGTTGCGCTGGTGCGCCATTTCAAAGGTGAAGAAACAGTTGGCCTGTGTGCTTCTATTCGCTGTCCTGTATAATCTCATTCGGTTTGCCGAATTCCGCATACATACATACGAGACGAATGACAACGGTACAACGTACAAAACAGTTGCAAGGCACACGAAGCTCGCGAACGAAAGGTTATATCACATACTCTACCATAACGTGATGTATATGATATTCCTATTAGGCCTGCCCATATTCATCTTGACCGTGTTGAACATTCGCCTGATGCAAACGTTGACGACGAGCCGCCGGAACCGGATGGAGATGTCGAGTCGACGCCAACAGCAGGACAACCGTGTCACATTCGTTCTCATAGTCATCATCATCGTGTTCATCATCTGTCAGCTACCGGCGTTTGTCAACCAAGTGATGTGGAACTTTGCACCGAACCAGGCGAGAGACTGCGGCAGTTACCAATTCTACCTGCGGCGGGTCGCCAACACGCTCGTCATACTTAACTCGGCCGTCAACTTCGTCATCTACGCGGTCTTCAACAAACGCTTCCGACACGTGCTCGCACAGACCGTATACGGATCCGCGTGTTGGAAGTCGGCGGATGAAGATGCAGTTAGACCGGAAGACGTTCCCATTTGAGGAACATCAAACGCTGTACTGCCTGTCCGGAGAACGACGATGACAATGTTGTCTGACATATGCTTTAACTGCATCGATCTGGGTCTGGACTCAAACATCCATTTACTAGCGCTATTCAAATGAAGTGTTAAGCCGTCTCTGTCCGTTATTGGCACTTGTTCGCTATTAGTAAGTTAAAGAGCTCTTAGGGAAAACTCATTATTAAACTAAATCTGTTGTTACATTAAATTGTTGTTTTCAAAACGCAAATATTCATTGCCATATTAGACAGGACACTATTTCCATGACACACCGGCGACAATGTTGCGCTGGCGTTTCGTTGTGTTGACAGTTTTCCTGTATCCAAGATCACAACTAAGGATCAAACTTTATTTTATTTTAAATCCAAAGTCGGATACATAAAGCGCTCTTAACAACGCTAGTAAAATGGTCTGCAGATGTCAGTTCACTGCTGTAGTTTAGCCGATATTTAAAAGAAATAATTATGTAAGCTACCGTCTCTATAGCAATTGTATACAATTGTAAAACACCCAGTACGTTGTCTTTACGTTGAACGTGTCCTCATTCAGGGTTGATGTTTCGCCGGTTGATTGGAGTGACAACGTTTGCGAAACATTTTATTGTAATCGTGTGATGTATAAGATATGGACAATATCGTGTCGCCATTAGAAAAATGAATAATAGTATTTATTTATGCCAAGAATAACATATTGTTACTATTGGCATCATCAGCAGTTTCACCGTCGTCGGAATTATAGTACATTTAATATTTCTACTAGTATTCTGTGACTATAAAGGCACTGTTGATCTTGTGTTTAATGCAAACATTGTGTAGATATATAACTGTAATAGTCAGATTTAGGTTCACTGAATGAAGCCTGTATGTATATATTTCATCCAGTTAGTTTGTTTATCACCAGTACTAATTTTAATGTAAACATAGTTGACTTGTTGCCGACGAAAGATGACATGAAAGAGGACAAGATTAAACAGCACAAGAACACAAGGTTTCGAAATGTACGTGTATATGTATTTGGTTCATTCTTTACGGCAAACTGGATTGTGTTGCTGAGTTGTGTTGCTTATTCGTAGCCATTGCCAATAAAACATAATTATATTGTCTGTGACAATGATGGTCTAGTCGATAATGTAGAATGTCAACATGCAAATGAGTAAGTAGCTAATTATATTAAATGTAATTGTATTAATACTATGAAATGTCAATAGCAACCCGACTGATATCACAACGCGCTAAAATGACACGAGAACAGTAATAACCGATTTCACTTACCTAATTGCTTTGTGAAGATTCAAACAATACAACAACTTTCGAAATAAGTATGTTTGATTCCTAGGCACTTCAACACTTATTTTAAACACATCTTAGACAAAAACGACAATTGACATAATGTGTACATACAATAAAGATTAGCGGTAAAAGAGTTTGTAACCGGACCCAATCATTATCCGCTGCTATCGGACGCGATGAACCATCGAAGTTCGACGATTCCGTAGTTCGTGACTGAACATGACAGAGAGCATACTTTGCTGCTTACAATTATGACAACTTGACTTTGTGACACACTATACTGTGATTATAGTCATCTGTGAAGCATTGCAATATCTAGGACACTGCGGGAGCATTTTTAATACCGTGTTATATGATACGTTAATTTGTTTATTATTCCCGCGTAATTACATCCCAATTATGCCGTGTGAGGGCAGTGACCTTACTCACAACTGCAAGTTGCAGAAAACTAGTGGCGGTGTACGTTTCTCTACCCGCAACTGACCAGTTCAACTGGGAAATGGCAGATGTTTGAATAGCGGAGAGTATTGCAGTCAACTCCGCCCACTTTGGCAATATTGCAAATACTGCGTGTTTCTACTACCTTTTAAGCTTGCCCATTATATTTCACATTGCAAACATGGACTGATTTGAGTTATGTAAAGCAAAAGCAAAACATGAAAAACTTACGGACATATATATATATATATATATATATATATATATATATATATATATATATATATATATATATATATATATATATATATATATATATATATATATATATATTATATATATATATATATATATATATATATATATATATATATATATATATATATATATAATTCTAAATAAAGCTTATGTCGACCAGTACCTATAGGACCGATGACTTATCTAGACCAGGCATATTTTTTATTTAATACATTTTACAAAGATGTAAAACTGGAACATTGTTTCTAACACTAATGTTTAACACATAATGAAAGCTCATCACAATATTTCAATAAATTAGGTATATGCCAAAAAATCGGTCTACTTAAAACCGTGTATGCGTAGATGCCGAGTTATGTAGACCGGAGCAACGCCGGAAGCTGCATTTATTTAGCCTTTTTTGCGGTAGACCGCCGGTTCTAGTAAACAGTAAAACACTGTTCCGAAATGTAAACTAAGTCGAACCTCAATGCCAGCAAAGTTACGTTTGATCACGGAATGTATCGATGCGATAACAACAAAGTCCAACATTTTATAGACAGTATTGTGCATAAGAAAAACAGCATTGCCGACGGCCGGGGAAGTATGTCATACGAGAACGATCATTTATTCGCGAGCCAAATCGAACACCGATCTATCAATAGTAAAACATTACAACAGTCGAAGGTGATACAAATTATCCGGACTCTTTGTCTGCATTGTATGAACACAATTATAATAAGCGTAAATATTTGGTATATGCGATGCCTGACATTTCAAGAGAGTGGCTGTTCTCCCCGTTTACTCTTGCGGCTGCGTGTTTGTTGATTTATTCTTCGATGTGAATTAATTCGGCTGCCTACTATGACATCGGTCGGTGTAGGAGCTTCCATCCATACCTGTATACTTAATGTGTTTATAGGTCGTAAGAGTTGGTGTTATCAGGCTATATTACAAGTCAGCTGTGTGACAGTTACACAAACATCTATTTCAGGACTACATACAACGGTTACATCCCTGGCTATAGCAATAATCCGTAGTGTATTTGCTAAAGTCTAAGTTTGGAAATCCAAGAGTTACAAATTGAATGAACAGTTTTCACAGTTGTCAAGAGGTTGTGTTTTCAAGTGATATTAAAAGTCAGCCGAACGAAAGTTACACACATATGGGTGTCAACGATTACGTATAAGGACATATATTCCCTATAGCAATAATCCGTAGTGTATCTACTAATGTTTGTTTCGAATTCCAAGAGATTCCCCGCTCACCAGATGCCTCTAGTTGCATTGGCCTACACCATTTGGACCTCCACCTATACTCCTTAAGATCCAATAAGTAACTTTCAATTACACTTACCTGGGTCTGGGAACCATCTGGATGCATCCATTAAGTCTTCACCACAGACTTCCAACTGAATACAATTATTAAATACCTATAATATGGGAGATTTTGCTGGAGTGCAAAGTTTCATAACAAATTCGACAGATGATAGGTGTAATAGTAGTAGTGTAATAGTGTAGTAGCGCAGTGGCTACAGCTTCACACTCTCAACTAAGAGAACCTAGATTTCAATCCTGTGATGTTGTGTCAAACTTGTTTTCACTCTACATTGCTCCAATTCTTCGAGTTGTATGAATGAATATCTGGCTATAAACAGTGGTGGATATTTGTTGCGGATAGTCTTCATGCATTAATTGCAGCATCATTGGATGTTGCAAAGAGAAGTCGAGTTTGTTCCACTGAACAGGTCTACCAGGGAGTGAAGTGTAAGTGCTTTGAGCAATCCTGAGGATTGAATAATGCGACATATAAGAACTTACCTTTTAATACATACTCGTTTATCTAGTTAGTAAGCAAGTTAGGTTTCACACAATTATGTCTGTTAACGTGTATACCATAATGGTATTTTAAGGATAATTATTGTATAACATGAGCACCCACGGTGATAATACTGATACTATGTAAAGTTGTTTTAATAAATCATCAAAATAAAATAATACTATAGTATGTTTATTTTTGATTTCACAAATGTAATAATGTAGGAAATATATTACATGTGTACACAATTGGGTATCACTTGTCTTCACTAAATGGTCACGAAGAGTTGTTGCAGGGTCTCAACATCTCCTCTCTCACCTATTTTGGAGCCAACCTCTCACTATTTATTCACAGAAAAACATTAAGACTAACTGAGCACCTGCTGTTTCTGGTGTCATTTTTAACGGAGTGAATTAATTCAGAAAATTATCTAAGAAACGACCACTTTCAATAATTTCATTTACTTAACACAAAGTAGTGTATCATTGTATTTCAGTAACCAATATTCACATATGATTCAAGAAGAATTTCCTTTTTTTGACCAATATTTAATACAATATATCTGTGTCAAAAAATTACAACAATAATACAAACTATATGTAAACTGATTGTATAAATGGCATAATATATGACATTGAAATAACAACATAGAGTCAGGAGACTGCTCTAAGTCAGTAATAGTCGCTATCAAGGAGCCATCCTTATAAAAAATAACTAACAATATCAAGCACACTACATAAATCACATTTGTACCAAAACATAAATAAAGTATGTAGCGTAGCTTACATAGTTAATGAGTTTGTCTTTATGATATAATTTATGTGTTGCATAAGGTTGAAATCAAGTTAACATGTGGTTGTTAGTTCTTAATCTGGCATATAAGCAATTTTGTCTTGTACATATTACTTTATGATAAGTTTGCAAACGTTACAATTTCACATAATTGCAAAATCGTCGTGAACTGTATACTGCTTTTCTTGTAAAGTTTGTGCTCGACTCTTGTATCATGATTATGTACCTGGTAATTAAACTTTATTCTCCAGTTTTGGAACTAAAATGGTAGGTCATTCTGTAAAATTATTTAAAATAACATTTGTTGAAACTTAAGAATATCATATACTTTCAAAAAGTGTAATTTTTTGAAGTGTTTCTGTGTGAGCAATATAATAAGGTAATACTTTTCAGTTTTTTTAAGTTTAAATATTCTGTTTGATTGAAAACCCCATGTCCTAATGCAATAATTAATATGTGGCACTATTAAGGAGTGATATAACATTTATTTTATATTAATGTTTCAGTTTGTTTAAAATATGAATATTTTTAACAAGCATTTGCTTTTTTTCAGTGTTTTGTTTTTGTTTACATTTACCCAGGGGTCCAAATGCAGTTGTTTTTGCTGAAAACAGACATGCTGTAAATGGTTTGACTCGAAAAATTATATCTACACTACACTACAGGATCGTAACCTGGGTGGACAACCTCGAGGAAAAGTTACTGTAAACGACAGATAAAACCGAATAGAAGATGTTAAATTACCGTGTACAGTGTACCGTTCCATCTACTATCAGCATCTTCCCGTGTCGCCGCTGCATCATGCCAACGTGTTCCGGATGAATCCAAAATCGAAATTTGCATTGATAACGTGGACAAAGATGGCTCACCACGATAATTACGTCATTTCCGTGGTTACACTCCCCGCGTCATCATTGTGTATTGCCTCCGCTAAAAACAGCGCCCTATTACATACAACTACGTCATATTGAATGTCTCCAAAGACGGGCCTCGTTGCAAGCGAAGGCGTTGCATCGTGTGAACCCGACTTTGACAACCGACACGAGCAGGTGTGTTTTATGTTAGCCGGCTCTAAGTAGTACAAGTCAGAATTGACGCGTACCGCTAAATACACCTACTTGACATGTATGGCTTTTTCGCGTGCACCAAAATCTACTGAAAACAAGGGCAGGCGTTTACAGCACTGTTTAAAAGTTGGAACGTTGGTGATCAACGCTGTGATATTCGTGTATTCTACGTCGTCAAAATAATACTGAACGTGCGGCGTGGATAAAGAACACAGTTCTTACTGAACTCGCAACACGAACTCAATACACACCCATTTAGAGCACACGCGAAATGTTTATTTCACGTCTTTTTCCAACGCACACCCAATTGACCAATGACAACAATTAGCACTGCAAGTGGTTTGTAGGAAATTCGGTAAACAAAAGACTCACTAACTTGCAGCCAACACCAGGCTTGTTTAGTTTTCGGGGAAGTACAAGTTGAACATGTTGTTAATTAACCTGGTAGGCGTGTTATCAAATATCAATCACTGTAGAAGTTGCAGCTTTGCTACGGAATTTCACGTCGAAGCGATCGCATATATACAGCGCCGAATGTACATTTGTCTAAAATCCATGTTTAACAGAAAAGATCCCCATTACTCAAAAAACCACACTCAGCCTTTATTTAAGCAACATAAAATATTGAACATATTATATATATATATATATATATATATATATATATATATATATATATATATATATATATATATATATATATATATATATATATATATATATATATAATTGACATATGTTCAATATTTTATGTTGCTTAAATAAAGGCTGAGTGTGGTTTTTTGAGTAATGATGCGTAGTGATCTTTTCTGTTAAACATGGATTTTAGACACATTCCGCCGTATGATCAGGGCTTCATATCCACATTATATTACTTGTTCCTTATGTTAGCAACACACGTCGCTATTACGTATTTTGCGATACAGCTGTACATGTATATAATGACTTGTTTTCGTTCAGTTGTTTTTGTGCATCAGAAGCTCTCTCCCAAGGAGATGGCCTTGTGATGCACCTGTGACCGGTATGAATGTCTGCATGGTACTTTATCAGCGCAGTAAGAACTGACAGAACGGTCTAGCTCCAAAAGATGCAACACCTTAACGGGTTACAAAGATTCGAGGTCTAAACCGTATTCATTATATCATTTCTAACATACCACATAGTGAGAAACGTGACCAAACCAAGTATCAAGCTAAAATCGCTGCTCCTGAGCTTACAGAGCAAGTGAATTGTGACTAATGTCCATTCGCGCGTATTTCGACACATATATTTACAACAAGCTATGTTTCATCGGTTTAAATTACCCAAATTACAGCAGAATATTACAATGTATAAAATGATAGTACTCTCGATCAAACAATGCTTAACTCATTGTCTTGTAGTTGCTCTGCGTCTACAGTCTTTGTGAAACGGTCCCCTGAGATGTGACTAGACACGTTGAAACTGATCCGAGGCGACCATGTCCCTTAGTCGTGAATATATACGGTAATTAATAAATGCAGTACAAACCATACGACTACGTCTTTTAGACGTGCATGTATATACTGTACTGGAGTAGTTTGTACATTATCTTTCTTATTGCACTTACCAAATGTCTACTGTTTGGTGTCATGTCGCCCTGGTTCATTCCGGAGTTTACACGACAAAGACAGCTCAAAGTATTGATTGATTTCTACACTGTTTGTAGAAAGAAGAAACGTGAATTGTGTAGACTATGATACAACGGCTGGCTGAGGTTTGTCTTTGCATTCTGTTCCCATGCCTATTGCACTGGCAATGCGCTCTTCTTGGTGTGATGTTAAGCATCATTACTCCTATTGAGTGGTGCGTGTGTGTGTGTGTGTGTGTGTGTGTGTGTGTGTGTGTGTGTGTGTGTGTGTGTGTGTGTGTGTGTGTGTGTGTGTGTGTGTGTGTGGGCGCACGCGCGCGCACGTGTGTGTGTGCGTGCGTGTGTATGTGTGTCACAATACATACAGCGCAATACACACGGCATCTAACGATGTTGTTGAAATTAGTCGCCTTAATTCCTACACACGTATGCGTTACCTTCACCACATTTGCTTAGGTTTGTAGTCGCTGTCAACAGCAAAACACACACAGCAACGCGGTCAACATTTCTCTAACGAAACTGGAGTTTCTTGCCAGCGTTGGGCGGAACGGCTTGGCGTTGTGATGGCGCCAGCCTGGAAGCCGTCAAGCCCTCTGTGACGTCACGACGACGCGGCTGACGCGCCATTACTCGCGTAGTTGCCGAAACATTTCTGGTGACGTCGTTTAGAAAGATGGCGACTTCGTTGATGTAAGGGTAATTGAACCGGTCTAAGCTTGATTTCTCCTTCATCCTTTTATAGGGCTGAATTTGTACTAGCACATTTAAACCTAATATGCCTTGTATTGTGGTACAGCGGCCTATGCGATATTCACGTTCTGGTACTGTTTC
>JAODUO010000477.1:432500-552500 GCA_025642075.2 Ridgeia piscesae
TATACGCGACTAACTAACACATGTATATTTTAATCACTGTTGAGAATAGCCAGGTTTAAACATAATCCCAAGCCAGATGTATATATTATATATAATTAATATATTGACTTCTGTATTGCAGATAAAACATTCTGTGGTGGATTCTTCCACGAAAAGGGGACCTATTCTGTGTGCAAATTTGGGTATGTTCAACAGACAGACTATGCCATGGCACATTTGTCTCTGTCTCTGTCCGCGTCCGCGTCCGCGTCCGCCTCCGCCTCCGCTCCGCCTCCGCCTCGCCTCCAGCCTCAGCCTCAGCCTCAGCCTCAGCCTCAGCCTCAGCCTCAGCCTCAGCCTCAGCCTCAGCCTCAGCCTCAGCTTCTCTCTGTCTCTGTTTCTCCCTCTATATCTACTATTTCTAATGTGTGTGTGTGTGTGTGTGTGTGTGTGTGTGTGTGTGTGTGTGTGTGTGTGTGTGTGTGTGTGTGTGTGTGTGTGTGTGTGTGTGTGTGTGTGTGTGTGTGTGTGTGTGTGTGTGTGTGTGTGTGTGTGTGTGTGTGTGTGTGTGTGTGTGTGTGTGTGTGTGTGTGTGTGTGTGTGTGTGTGTGTGTGTGTGTGTGTGTGTGTGTGTGTGTGTGTGTGTGTGTGTGTGTGTGTGTGTGTGTGTGTGTGTGTGTGTGTGTGTGTGTGTGTGTGTGTGTGTGTGTGTGTGCGTCCGTGCAGATGTGCCTGTGTATGCGTGTGTATGTTTTGTAGGTGTGTTTTTTTCATTTTAAATGTTGTGCGGTGAAAAACCCACTTTCGGTTGACCAAATGACCACTTTTCCTTTTTTTTCACTGTTAGTGTTCACAGATTCTGCAGTCCTCGGTACAGAAAAAGTGACAACAAATGCTATAGATGTAAGTTGTCATACTTTGTATTCGATGGCAGTAATATAACTAATTTTAAGTTATTCTTACATACCTGTGTCGTTCGATGAACTAGGTAAAGTTTCCAATATACCATTATTACTATATTATGTTGCAAGTACAAGTACATTTAAGTAACGTTATAATGATGTAACAAAACATATTCTAAAATGTCACAGTGATATGTTTAACACGTTACTATGGCTTTGTTTAAAAATATTACTGCAATATTACGGCCACGTTCGCAGAACGTATTCTGAAGGTTAGTTAATTACAAACTCTCTATAATAACATTTGAACTTCATACTAAAGAACTGCTATGTTATATATGCCTCCTTAATTCTGCTATTCGACATGTCAGTTTTGTTGTCACTAATGTTCTAACAATCAGGTGCATGTATATCAATTTATATATGTCACTTTCTATTCTATTCTATTCTTCTATTCTACATAGACTGACGACCGAATTCAACCCAGCGTGAACAACCTGGATGTGACGTCTATATAATAGATAACCGTTTGTGTGATTGGTCGAAGTGTTCTCACTGAATAAAGTTCTTGAACTTATAAATTATTTGTTTTGTTATACATTATTGTCGTCGCCGTTAACATAGTCGGTCGTCTATATCACTAATCGTCATCGACATCGTCGTCGTCATCATCATCATCATCATAATCATTATCGTCGTCGTCGTCGTCGTCGTCGTCGTCGTCGTCGTCGTCGTCGTCGTGTGTCGTCGTCGTCGTCGTCGTCGTCGTCGTCGTCGTCGTCGTCGTCGTCGTCGTCGTCGTCGTCGTCGTCGTCGTCGTCGTCGTCGTCGTCTCTTCTCTTCTCGTCGTCGTCGTCGTCGTCGTCGTCGTCATGTCGCCCAAAGTAAGCGCGGCTATGTAAATTAATACATTCCTCACATACAGTAATAACATTACAGCATGTAGGGCTGGTTTTGGGGTTAGTATTAGGCTTAGGGTTAAGTTAGATTATATCCGATTAGATTAAAGTTACATTTAAGGTACTTATGTCAAGATTGACATCAGGCGTTTACATGCATGTGTGTGCACAGATCACTGTTAAAATTCTGCACAGTCACTGCGGTCATGCTACTGATATGCAGATCAAATTTCATCAAAATCACACGTCTCAGGCTCTTTTAAAATGCATGCATGTGCACTGTCCGTCAATATTGACCAAGTTTAGCATGTGTTCTGCATCCCGCAGGGTCATGTAAGAAAAAATTGCGCCAAACATCACTACGCCAACTACACTCTGCCTAACACGCGTCATTACACATGGGTCATACCACGATATTGTTAAATACACGATTCCATATCGCTTCCGATGTCTCTGTCTAACTTTGCTCTGACCCCTTGCACGTGGAGGGTGTAGCAAAATAGCCACTTCCGGAGATCTATGGGTCTACGCAAAGTGTCCTGGGTAAATTGCGTTCGTGTGAATACGCGAAAGTATAACAAGAATAATTGTGATGCCTGCGGTGGAAGTGAGATTGACATGTCATATACAACACATACATACGTTATATTAATCCGCCGTCCACTCACAATGTAAATAAACAATTATCTAGTTTAAACAAATTCTGTTAATTTACACTTTACACTTACCATTTCGAACGCAGCATAAACTTCCGCACACTATCTTGGGCAATATAGGGCCTGTTTCTTTAGGTAAGTCCTATACAAAACAAAGGTAAAAACTGACATTTCGAAGTAGTTCCTATGAGGCGCAGTTGTTCCTGATATCATCAATTCTTCTAGCGAGAGTCTGCTGTAAATGTTGTGATTGAAAACGTCGAAATCTTGTTTGCATATCACGTAATCGAGTATTAGTTTTAAATGCAGATAGGAAATTGTGGTTCATTTAATTATAATGAATTAAAGAAACACGGTTAAAGATTAAAATTATGAATAATTCCAAACACCGTTTTGAAATTCATGTCGCGTCAACCCATTACGTTGTTCTTCGATTACATATTTGAAATGTAGTAGATTTAAATAACTATACCAGTATAAACATTGCTGACCAACGAAACGCAAACGAAATTCAGACCTTCGCCGACTCCTTTATTCCTCTCGTAAATGCCAACGTGTCGCCACCTTCTGTTGCTAACGGAGGCTGGTACATGACTGTACCTGTCGCCACCTTCTGTTGCTAACGGAGACTGGTACATGACTGTACCTGTCGCCACCTTCTGTTGCTAACGGAGACTGGTACATGACTGTACCTGTCGCCACCTTCTGTTGCTAACGGAGACTGGTACATGACTGTACCTGTCGCCACCTTCTGTTGCTAACGGAGACTGGTACATGACTGTACCTGTCGCCACCTTCTGTTGCAAACGGAGACTGGTACATGACTGTACCTGTCGCCGCCTTCTGTTGCTAACGTAGACTGGTACGTGACTGTACCTGTCGCCACCTTCTGTTGCTAACGCAGACTGGTACATGACTGTACATGTCGCCACCTTCTGTTGCTAACGGAGACTGGTACATGACTGTACCTGTCGCCACCTTCTGTTGCTAACGTAGACTGGTACGTGACTGTACCTGTCGCCACCTTCTGTTGCTAACGGAGACTGGTACGTGACTGTACCTGTCGCCACCTTCTGTTGCTAACGGAGACTGGTACGTGACTGTACCTGTCGCCACCTTCTGTTGCTAACGGAGACTGGTACGTGACTGTACCTGTCGCCACCTACTGTTGCTAACGGAGACTGGTACATGACTGTACCTGTCGCCACCTTCTGTTGCTAACGCAGACTGGTACATGACTGTACCTGTCGCCACCTTCTGTTGCTAACGGAGACTGGTACATGACTGTACCTGTCGCCACCTTCTGTTGCTAACGGAGACTGGTACGTGACTGTACCTGTCGCCACCTTCTGTTGCTAACGGAGACTGGTACATGACTGTACCTGTCGCCACCTTCTGTTGCTAACGCAGACTGGTACATGACTGTACCTGTCGCCACCTTCTGTTGCTAACGGAGACTGGTACGTGACTGTACCTGTTGCCACCTTCTGTTGCTAACGGAGACTGGTACGTGACTGTACCTGTCGCCACCTTCTGTTGCTAACGGAGACTGGTACGTGACTGTACCTGTCGCCACCTTCTGTTGCTAACGTAGACTGGTACGTGACTGTACCTGTCGCCACCTTCTGTTGCTAACGGAGACTGGTACGTGACTGTACCTGTCGCCACCTTCTCTTGCTAACGGAGACTGGTACGTGACTGTACCTGTCGCCATCTTCTGTTGCTAACGCAGACTGGTACATGACTGTACCTGTCGCCACCTTCTGTTGCTAACGGAGACTGGTACGTGACTGTACCTGTCGCCACCTTCTGTTGCTAACGTAGACTGGTACGTGACTGTACCTGGCACGCGAAGGTACTAAGCGCGTCTCAAACAGTTGTGGTTTCAACGTGCAATTTTTCAAACTCATTTACACTGGTGCGTGCACATGTCATTCACGCCTTAGCTTTGATAAACGGTTATAATATGGTTTTGTAAACATCATAGACAAAGTGACTGCGCTGTGGTCATAATTTATATAGAGTAGCATAGCCAATCGGGATTCCAGATTTGAGTGATGTTTGTTATGAAAGATGCATATCTGCTTTCAATAACATTAACACAATATTAAGAGATCAAATAATAACGGAGAACAAATACACATATTACTATATATACGTGTCAGATATTAAATGCTCCTAAAACATACCGATAGTCTTTTTAACAACAATACGTAATACCTATATGTTGAATAAAATTAGAACAAAATGCATTTTTTTCGATGTGGACAAAAGCATCGCGTAGTGTTTAGCTACATGCAGAAATATAAAATAAATCATAATTGTTGTGCTGCTCTGTCTGTCCTTGCTGTTGACCCCTTGTATTGTCCAAGCTTTCCCGGTAAAACATAAATTACATTTCCATTTTTTTTATCTATAATGTTAAACTTCCTTTTACGCACATTTGATATTGTGTAAAGTAGTAGTACGTTTCGGTTAAATAATAAACAACACAGTCGTTTGTCGGAAGAAGAATTCCTTCCAAGCAATATTGTGATGGAGTAATTCCGTTGAACCGTCGGTCCAAAACATTAGAAGGATACAAACTCCTGCCAAATCTGACTAAGGAAGGTCTAGTTGCTGCCTTGACATTTTCAAGACACCCTTGCCTTGAAAATGTCAACGGTACGGGCAGTTGTTTCAGGCAGCTCGTTCCCGTCTTTGACGGTATTGGAGAAGAAAGAATTTCCTCATTTGGTTCTACACCAGATCAGCAGAGCTCCTGTGAATGCTTTGTCTGTTCGAGGCTGGAACGAGTTCGGAATAAACGACTATTTAGTCCAACCGATATGTGACAAAATATGGTTGAATTGTGCGTTTTATGATACAAGCATGAAATTTGGCACACACATAGAGTACATAATTACAAAAATATTTGGATATAGGGCCATCTCAGATTTTGCCATGGAAGTGGTTGGCAGCCATTTTAAAAATGGCCGCCGAAAACCAATTTCCTCTATCTAGACTTTTGCAGCATAGACTAGATATTTTGGAACCAAAACATACAATTTCTGGGTCAGTGATTTCAAATATGTTACATTTGACCTTCTACGACATTCAAATCCGCCATTTTTAAAGATGGCGGCCGCCAAAACTAATGTTCCCATATCTCATGAACTACGTTAATTGGAGCGGTAATGTTGTTGTCACAGGATAAGTATGTGGACAGCCGACGTCAGTGATTTGAATATTTTTGCATTTGACCTTCATCGACCTTCGTACCCACCATTTTATAAAATGATGGAACGACAACGTCACACCAATTACGCCAGATGGATACCTGTCCATCTGCGTGACATGGTTTCTCTGAACGACAAGCATCCTGGCGTCTTTGCAGAGTTTAGCAAAGGAACTTTTGTTGTCAAGAAAACAACACACGTCTTCTCTGGTATTGCGATTAACCAGGCTCATGAACAGAATAATGCCTTGTGAAGGGTGATGGTGGGGCTGTGGGTTTGACTGAGAACCCTGCAGCACTGCGGCGTTGGATGGTGTCTGGCCCTGAAATGGCACGTCTGATTGGAGAATTTGAGGTTTCAACCAAGAAGAGAAAGAAACAGATTTCCGGCATCACGAGCAGACGAAACATGCACAGATGACATTCGGACGAGATATCACGTCATTAACTGATGTAATAGAAGAGACGCGAAATCCATTCGCTGAGAACAGCAAGGATTTGCTTGTACTGGATAGCAGAGACCTTGCAGATCCAGCTGTGATTGACACGTTGCGTCAAATCAAATCTCTCGGACAAGAGCAGTATGACACCTACGTCAACGAGCGCCTTGTCAACCAAAGAAACCCCATTACAGATCCAGTCAAGAGAAATAACCAGCCGGCCTCCAGTGCGAGAGAAATCAAGAGCACAACTACAGCGATCAACACTCAAGAATGACTGTTCACTGTTCTCCAGGTTGTACATAGCGTCGCAAATACGGAGTGATTATCTCGATCAGTTCTTTCAACATGAAAATCAAGCGTATCCACCTGCTTTATCACAAATGGGGAAACTGCGGACAGGAACAAAGTCTGATCTGGTCGGCTGCTTGGAAGATCTCGTTCCTACACAAGACCTTTCCCCCACTCCTGTCATACAAGTCATCCTGCGTGATGGGGCTGCAATCGTTAACATGCTTCGACCGGGTTTTGCAAAGACATTTTCCGATTACGCGACCCAAGTGTTCCTGCCGTACATCACATCGCAACTGCAACACGTGAACAGACTAGATGTTGTGTGGGATGAATATATCGCAGATAGCTTGAAGGCCGAAACACGAACTCGGAGAGGGAAAGGTATCCGCCGACGCGTAGAACCATCCAACACAATTCCTGGGAACTGGCAGGAGTTTCTCCGCATTAACGACAACAAGACCGAATTGTTTTCGTTCTTGTCGACTAGTTCAGCAACCATTGCCACCGACAAACAAGTCATCAGCACGTGTCAGACTGGTGTGCTGTGTACTCAGTCCCGAGCGTGTCAGGCCTTGCTCCATGCACCCATGAAGAAGCGGACACACGAATCCTACTCCACCTGGAAGATGCTGTGAAACAAGGTATCCCTTCGAACAGTTGACACTGACGTGGTTGTTCTTGCAGTGGCATCAGCTCAGCGCCTCAACCTCACCGAACTGTGGATTGCCTTTGGTGCTGGAAAGAACTTTCGATATTTACCGGCCCACGAGATGGCCGACGCACTGGGTCATGATCGTTGTGTTGCTTTGCCAATGTTTCATGCCTTCACTGGTTGTGACACGGTGTCATGTTTTGGAGGCAGGTGCAAACGCACAGCATGGGACATGTGGAATGCCTATGACGAAGTCACACCAGCTTTCTGTGCCTCGGCTGCTACCCCGGAGACCGTAGAAAATTGGCTGGGTACACTGGAACGAGTTGTAGTCCATCTGTACGACCGTACTAGCAGCCAGGAATTTGTCAATGGAGCGAGGAAGCAGCTGTTCACACAGAAAGGTAGAGCTAGTGACGGTCTTCCTCCGACACAAGCAGCACTTCTCCAGCACACAAAGCGGGCTGCTTACCAAGCCGGCCACTGTTGGGCACAGACGATGATCGCGACTCCGGAGCTTCCATCTCCAAGTGAATGGGGGTGGAACAGGAACGAAAATGGCGGTTGGAAAATATATTGGACAACTCTTCCTGAAGCGACACAAGCTTGTCGAGAACTATTGCGCTGGGTTGCAAGAAGGGATGCATGGGACTATGTAAGTGCCTCAAGGCATGACTTCAATGCACTGCTCTTTGCTACTGTGGTGGACTGTGTGCTCGTAGCTAATGTGCGACACAGTAAACATTAGGCCGTCTAGTAATTAGTAACTGTTACACTTTCCATAGGACATTTTGGTCGTGGACAATGTGTATACACTTATCGTGTTACACACACACGTGTTACAGGAATGCTGAACTATCACAGACGACATAGTAAGTTTCTGCTGTTGAATGTTTCTATTGGCATATCAGAAAACATGGACTCAAACAACGCAAAATAAAATAAACAATGAGTTAAAACTGTGAGGCGTTTCGGAGTTTTCTAAAGATCAAGAGAGGGAACGACTTCTGATACCCCTCTCGTGAATATAGGCTAGCTAGTAAATAGCGTTTGTTGATAGCCATTATAGAATATAACCGCCATTTTGAAAAAAGACCGATAAAATAAAATGGCGGATACGAAGGTCGACAAAGGTCAAATGCAAAATATTTTAATACAATGGAATCGGCTGTTCAGTTACCTATATTTTGACCATAAAATTTGCTCTCTAGGTCGCGTAGGTCATGATATATACGGTTATTAGTCTTGGCGGCCGCCATCTTTAAAAATGGCGGATGTTAATGTCGGAGAAGGACAAAAGTAATACATGTGAAATGGCTGATCCCGAACATCTAGGTTTCAATACCAAAAGGACTGATTTACTTGACGTAGTTACTAAGATATGCGAAATTAGGTTTACGGCGGCCATTTTAGAAAATGGCCGCCAATGCCTTCCCGGGCGAAATTTGAGATGGCCCTATATTCAACTATTTTTGTATTTATGTGTTCTACGTTTGTGCCAAATGTCACACTTGTATCATAAAACGCACAATTCATTCACATATCGGCTGGACTAATTGCTTGCTTTTTAAAGATTTCATGTAACATGGCCAATCTTGGCAGTTTCTGCAGAGGTGGAGAGATGCCATTTGAGTGGTGATTATTGCGGTGGCACTAGATGTCGTCTGACATGATTGTCAAGACATCATCCATAATACTGCCTAATAAATATTATATATATATATAGTGTCAAAGTGCACTAATAAAGATTTGCTCCACCCAACAAATTATGTTAGTGTGTCAGTTTATTTCCCAAAAAAACATTGTTGCACCTACTCCTATAACATAATATATACATGCACACACATATATATATATATGCATATATATATATATGCCTAGAGAAATATATATATATATATATAACATATAAATATATGCATATATATAATGTGCATATACATATATGTATGCATATATATACATATATTTCTCTAGGCATATTTTAAGATTTGTCCATAAACAGATATTTAGTTTTTCCAGTCTCAATAATCTGCATAAATTCTACTCTCTTTTCTCGCATTCATAAAAGTCACAAGAAAATATTTACAAACAATGTATGTTAGCAAATGTGCTTAGGTAGCACAACAGTTACATATAGGTTGTAGTAGGGGACATCTGAACACAACACATGACTAATTATAAACATCACATGAACGACTTAGCTACTGATCACAATGCAGTAGTCCCATATAAGACACGATAATGTAAGGCATTAAAAACCAAACATCAATTTATTCCAGATCCTGGAGTACTGACAAAATAACTTCTTTCAATTCAGACTGTTAAAAATGATGTTGGTTTGGTTTTTATAAACACGCTAATCTACGTTCAAAGCATAACAGCCTATACAAATTACTATAAGCATTTGCTTTATCTTGTATGTAATATCAATAGCTACCTCTATATGCATGTAAAAGCACACGCATGATATGGAATATTAAGTAAGCTGCCTGCCATAGTGGCAACATGCATTATCATAACAGATATACGACTGTTTCTGGAAGCATATACATTACAACGAAGCCATGAACAAATGCAAAACAAAAAAGTAAGTGTGTAAAACGAACACATAAATGCTATGTTCAACATAGCAAATAAACTTAACAAATAAATTACTTTTCACATATTGCAACCACTGTCATGGTAATAACATAACAAGTTATACAATATTCAACTGATTTTCACTAGTAATGGTAAAGTAATAGTTTCTTAACAGTCACAAAGCAAAAAGAAAGTATTCAAACCATCTTCACATTTTCATAAGGAGTAATATTTTAATATTACGTTACACTGTTTGCTGAATTGTGTTACAACTTTAGTACCAGGTAGTTGTCTTTTTGTAGGCAAACAATAATAAACTAAGATTATGTGCCAGATGTACAGTAATTGTAATATCCAACATAATAATAACACATGTAAAATGGTAATATCAAAACTATCACAAAATGCAATCGCGACCTCCTTAAACCAAAGCACATGATGAATACGTTTTCATAGCACTTCTTAAATTAGTGTTTGCCTTTGTGAAAACCTTAATGCAATTACCACTTTGTTGAATCAAGGCATATGATGGATACGTTTTCATAACACTCTTCTATAAATTAGTGTTGGCCTCACCGAAAACCATGATATATCTTAAAACAAGTAGATAATGGGAGGGTAAAACCCTACCACCCCTCATATAAAAGTGGGTTAATCATGTCATATCACAACTCTCCCTCTACTCGTGTCATCACATGATGTCATCCCACCAGTAGCCACTACACACTACTCGTGGGAGCGGTCTGGCAAAGGCTGTAGAAGACATTGTCCGGTCTCTGGGTGTTGGTCAGTCTGACTGTCCTGCCCCATGTTTTCTGCCTGCTCAATTGTGTCGACTAGCGGCAATCCCAGGGTCTCCGGTAGCACCAGGGTGACCCCACTGCCCACAAGGGACAAGACGCCAAAGATGACCAGTGGTACTGACTTTGACCACACAGTCCCCTGTACAAACATAGAGGTATTGCTGCAAAACTCACATTTATGATGAGCTCCACTATCTAAATTATATTATAGTTTTAATCATGTAGTACTTAAATTAAATGTAAATGGTAAAAAAGGTAAAATAACTGCATTTACACTCTGCATTTCTTTGTATTGTCTAGTTTTTGTTTACAAAAAAGTATCATCAAAAATACATTCGTGTACACCTAACAGTGGCGCCACACAGTGGACTAAGCAGTATACAATTGGTTTTTCTGGACTGCTGTGAAATCTGTTTAACATGTCATCTTCAAAAGGAAGCAGTGAATGTCTTGTGTTGTGTTCAGTGGTTTAGAAGCACACATGCACGTATGTATGTACACTTGCACCAGTTGAAGACCTACCAGTATAAGGATTTGTGGTGCGACAACACCACCAACTCTTGCCCAGAAAGCACATGTTCCCACTGCCAGATTCCTGGAAATCAAACAAAATCGTCAATAATATATACATGTGTAATAGTTGAACTTGACATAAAAAACAATTATAAATCCAAGTGTAAAGGGTTAGACCAATGTTAAAATTGCATATCACAATTATTCTATATAACTGAACACTTACAAATAATGACATTCTTAGCTGTCCGAACATTTTACAATACACACACAATATTTGTTGGTATCTAAAACATATGAACACCTTGTACTAGTCAGAACCAATAGGTATCTGATGACATATAATACATAAAAGTTATGATATTGTTTCATTTTTAGGGTGTCTGTAAATGTAGTGTCCGAATATTTTGTCATTAAGGTAATTGTATTGTTTTGGACTTCATAAACCTACGAGACCATCCATAGAACATGATGAGCAAAAAATTAACATGATGACAACGTGAGGTCAAAGGTCAGCCAGAAAGAAATCACCTGATGACAGTGGGGTAGAGTTCACACGAGTAGAGGATCATGACAGTGAAGACGCCGGCCACCCCCGCCCGCCCCACCACGGCCAGGAGGGTGCGTATCCAGCTCAGATGCCCTGCTACATAACAACGCAATGTTACATACAAACACAGCACAGCCTAGGGTTGACCTACCCATCACCTGTTGCCTAGCAACAGTCATCAAAGTCATTAAAAATGGCTGCCGGAACATGGAACATTTAGACAATCAAATTGGAATTTTGACCCACAAACTTGTTTATGACAAAAATATATACAGCAATGTATATATAGTTGACCAAGCAAGAATTATATGTGGTAAAAGTTGATTTAGTGAAAGTCACACCTCAATAGTAATGCTTGCATGTATAATTCTGATTATGACACAGATGGTGGCATGGATCCAATCATTGCAGTTTGAATGGAAGTCACAAATGATGATTGACAACAATATTGTACATTATGGTATAAAACAACCTTCTGTACAATATTGTTTACGTTGTTTTTAGTAGTAAAAGACATAAATAAATCATCACTTTCACAGATGAAATAAGTTTCTCACTGGATATCATAAGTACATCGCATTCATTTGTTTATACATATAAACATAGATATCTATCAGCTTGTTGCTCAGATAACATTGATTAGCAATATAAAAATAGTACAGGTGATACTTTAGTGAAACTATTATGTTTTGATACATAATCTCTTGAATGCATATGAGCTTAACAATTATCCTTTTAAAGTAAGTGAATATAAGCATATTACATACAAAAAACAATGTAATATTTTTGTATGCATGTTATTGATACAATAAAAGCAAATATAATATTTACAGACCTTATAGCAAACAGACAAACCACTGAACTAATGTTCTCACATATAAGTAATACAATATCGCAACTTACAATCACCACCAGGGACGAAGGCTGCTGCAAGACATGTGCTGCCACCTATCATCAGGTAAACGCATAATGGATACTTCCGACCAAACCTGGCAACAAATGCAAATAAATGGAAACAATATAAATTACTGAACAAAAAAGTCACAACCCAGTGATGAGACTGCAGTTGTTTAAGTGAATGATGTTTATTTTTATAGCTGTTCAGGATTGTTATCTTATGTGTGTGTTACTGTTTATGCCATAGTCACACCATTTTAAAGATAATTAAATAAGCATCACAATAAACTCAACTTGCACTTACAGAAAATCAATAGTGTTGAAGATAATTTGAAGCTTAATAAAAACTTGCAGAAGCAGCCTGCCATAGATGGAATACCAATTAGCTCAGTTTTCCAGGCAGGCCACCTGGCCGTCAGTGTGTGGCAGGAGACAGTCACAAGTACCCAATTATCAATTGGATTGAATATGAGTAAACATGACAACATATATATTAGCTAAAGCTACATTTACATTTATACACATTTACGGCACATGTCTACTCTAGCTCAGTACCGGAAAGATAACATCCTAAATTTTTCCACTGTATTTTTTATCAACCTATGCACTGTATCAGAAAATTATATCTGGCATAATACAAAACTCAGGGATCATGACTGGACAAAGGCCTGGTTGACAACAGATTTGCGGAGGTGTTTCACAGTTATGTAAGCGGCTTAGTTGAAAAACTACTGTCTGACTCGGTGGCATGGTTCAACCTGCCTGTGGCGAGCAATCATGTTGTAGCTCCAATTATCTGCTGTTATTTTTAACCTCTACGCAGAACAAAAACAGAATACGGCCCAAAGGACTACAAATGAAATATCTGCATTTATAAATGCCAATAAATACTTATCTTAAGACGATGAAATGTACATTTTTAATATTCAAATTGAGTTACAACCTTTTTTGGTAATAAAAAAATCAAGTGTTTCAGAACAATCACTTCTAAATCAACACCTGTCGAGATTGTTGTATTTTGTTCATTCTATTCTACAAAACATTGTTAAATCATCAAATGTTTACTACGGTACATCCTTTGCTGCAAAGAAGAAACTGCTAAAGATGTGTCAGACATTATACTTAAAAATATATTTTCTACCAGTTTTGTGACAAACTGTCTACTGATCCCATCTTTGAACAAATCATAGTATCTTTGTTCAATAAACAATAGCAAGCTAGGATTCAGGCAGAAAAACTTTCAAAATGTTTTTATGAATTTACCATATTTTGGCATAATCTATGCAAATAAAATATGGTTTTTCGGCGCCAGATTTCACTTACCATTTCAGAATGAAAATGGCGCTGATGTATGCTGGTAACTCCACCAGGCCACACATAAACAGGTTTTCATACTTGTTGCCACTGAGAGAAGTAATCGCCATGGACAACCCGTAATAACACACAGCCATGACAAACCTGGAACACAGAAAACCACTGAAAAGTAATGAACAATTCAGAGTGATATCATATCTGCAGAAGACCTACCTTTCCCAAACAAAACCGGGTGTTTTAAGGGTACAACATAAAACATTACAATAACCATATGTATGTATATAAAACATCATAACTTTATCATGTACATGTAACAATTTATATTAAAATTAAATATGACGAACCCATAAGTAAAGCAGTTGATCATGTGACCACTGGCGCACATGTACATTTAAAAATAAACTACACCATTGTATTAATGAAATTTCGCTGAAACTGTATGGCTAAATTGTCAAATTATACAGATATTATGATGACCATGTATCCTAACAGGAGGCCAATCGTCTAGGATAACAGGTTCATTCCGGAATAAAAAATAAAAACTATCAATTATAAAAACACAAAGTAACTGCAACTAACATGTAAGATAATTACAACCTTTGACTTTAACACTGGCAAGCTGCTTTTTTGAAGCTGATAGGCCAGTTCAGACCACCACTTTTCATATATTACTAGCCCAAAACATCTGACTGGCTCATACCTAGCGATTATGTCCATCGCATTTTCACATCGCACTGTCTACTCAACCACATTACTACAAACTGCATGTTTTATTAAAAATAAATGCACATATATATTAATATTATATTCCCGCAAAATTTGGAATGGTAACTTTAAAAATGTGTTGGCCCCTGGGGATACAATTTGACATTAATGTCAACGCCTGTTATGAAATCTTATAAGATCACTGGACACCCGTCTTGACGTACCAAATATAGAAGAGGACCAAAGTCCGCTTGCGTAACTGAGGTGTGCGAAGCATATCCAAGACAGTATAGCGATGAATCTTTTTACATTCGTCCTTTGAAGACGTGTTAGTTTTCTCGTTCTCACTGCGAGATCCACTGAACAGCTCATCGGGTATTGTCACCCCGTTGCTTTTTGCCATGTTGCGAAGAATGCGCTCTGCGTCAGATAATCGGCCCTGTGTGACGAGCCAGCGAACAGACTCAGGGATCAACCTGCAAGAAATCAGTCGTGCATGACAAGCTACTGGTACTTGGTATGTTTATTTTTTGGCAAAATCGATTTGAGATAATACAACTGAAAAAATTGACCTAAAGATATCACTTTAACATTGTTGCCAATATCTGAGGAGATCCTTATTAACATTACTGCCAACGACTGAGGAGATTCTTTGACTACTGCACCCAATTACTGAGATCCCTTTAACATTTAACAATGTTGCCAATAAATGTGGAGATACCTTTAACATTGCTGTCAATCGTTGTTGAGATTCCTTTAACATTGCTGCCAATTACTGTGGAGATTCCTTTAACATTGCTGTCAATTACTGTGGAGATTCCTTTAACATTGCAACCAATGACTGGGTAATCCATTTAACATTGCAAGCAATTACTGTGGAGAACCCTTTAACATTGCAACCATTTACTGAGGAGATCTCTTTAACATTGCAACCAATTATTGAGGAAAGCCTTTTAACATTGCAGCTAATTACTGAGGAAATCCATTTAACATTGCAACTAATTACTGAGGAGATCTCTTTAATATTGCAACTAATTACCGAGGAGATCCCTTTAACATTGCAACTAATTACTGAGGAGATCCCTTTAACATTGCAACTAATTACTGAGGAGATCTCTTTAATATTGCAACTAATTACCGAGGAGATCCCTTTAACATTGCAGCTAATTACTGAGGAAATCCATTTAACATTGCAACTAATTACTGAGGAAATCCATTTAACATTGCAACTAATTACTGAGGAGATCTCTTTAATATTGCAACTAATTACCGAGGAGATCCCTTTAACATTGCAACTAATTACTGAGGAGATCTCTTTAACATTGCAACTAATTACCGAGGAGATCCCTTTAACATTGCAACTAATTACTGAGGAGATCCCTTTAACATTGCAACTAATTACTGAGGAGATCCCTTTAACACTGCAACCAAAGTGAAACTAAATAGTGGTCTGTCCCCAGCACACTGGGACGTGAGAACTGACCAGATAAAGACGATGGTGATGGTGCTGGGTAGGGAGATGGCCAGTTGGATGTGTCTCCAGTCGCGGAGGGCGTAGGAGATGATGGCCAGCCACACAACCCCCACCCCCCAGAACACTTCCACAATTGTGCCCGTGTAAGTTCTGTGTTCCGGCAGTGACTGCTCCATGATGAGTACATAGCAGCAGGTGTGTAGACCCTGAAACACAGCAACAGGTGTGTAGGCCCTGATACATAGCAGCAGGTGTGTAGGCCCTGAAACAAAGCAACATGTGTGTAGGCCCTGATACATAGCAGCAGGTGTGTAGGTCCATCAACACAGCAAAATATTTTCAGAGCCTGAAACAAAGCAGCCCATGTGAAGACCCCAAAATACATCTGCATGCTGTATTCAGGGCCTGTAATCCATGAAATAGAGTTGTGGTATCAACACTGAAATAAACTTGCATGTGAGTAGATGGTCTAACACAGCAGAAGGTGTACAGGTCGATCATATATCTTCTACACTTTGCCACCGAATTTCATGAACTAGAACTAGACTGTTCACATGGCCTAATTTGTTTATAACACATCGTTACAGTTAATTTAAATCATGTCACTACAAAATAAATTAAATCCAATTAACGTCACTTTGGACTGACAGATCAGAGGTCAACATTCTAAGGCAGTGAATGAATAAATTATGCAGCAACTGAACCATTACACATAATTCTTCCTTTATTTTACTCTTTATATTATTACGTTATTTGCTTTGGTGTGATTTGTACTGTAAAGAGTTACAATAAATTTGTTTTGATTTGACTGGGAGGAGATACAGATACCTTGCCCCAAAGTAAGCACACTAATGTAACAGTTACCTGAAGCAGAAATCCGAGAGTGAACCTGAGGATGACGAAGGTGAGGTAGTTGTGTGCGAGGACTAGGCTGGTGGAGATGAGGGCCTGTAGGTAGAGGCAGGCAAGAAACACCGGCTTCCGACCGTGGATGTCAGACAGTGTGCCAAAGACGAGGCCTCCCATCATTACACCGAGGAAGTACACGGTGGTCGCGACGTTAGACAGGTAGGCATGGTCACACACCAGGTCAAACTGAAACATCATGGTGACATTGTTACGTGTACATGTGTTTAGTTCTTATATATAGCACAATATCCCATCCTCAGGGGTGTTCAAAGTGTTTTACACTTTACTTCCCTAACATACACCATCTCAACTTCTCTGTGAAGCATCCAGCCTTATACTGCAATTGTGAGAAGGCTGCTCGTACACATATCCACCACTGTCTATAGCGAGGTAATCATTTATACAGCTGAGTGAACTGGAGCAATGTAGAGTGAAAAAACCTGCCCAATGTTTTAACACAGCAGCACACGATTCGAACCCGGATCCTCTTAGTCGAGAGTCCGAAGCGCTACCCCTGAGCCACTGCGCTCTACTATATGCTAACGGGGAACCTACACGATCGCTAGGAGGCACCGAAATGCACCTTGGGCCTGTGACGTAATCGCGCTCTTTGCACGGGCGCTGTTTTTTTTCCCAGTTCGTCTTTGAATTCTTTTAGGCTCCAACTGTTATTAATATAAGGCATATGTGTGTTGACAAACATAGGATATAATGAGTGAATGCGGGTTAATGTGGTATCAGGGTACTGGCAGTTGAGAGCATAAGGACCAAATGTCACCCGGTTGATTTGTCTGTAGGTTTCCCACTGATACAAAGTACATGTCCAGTAGCGGCAATATTATCTTAGGAGTGTGAAAAATTATTTTTATTTACTAAATATGTATAATTATATATTATTTGATATCTTACTATACATGTTGTGTATGCATTTGGCACATTTTCTGAATCTGGCAATCTTCAGGTTGCAGTGCTGTGAAATCTGTGGTGGTATGAAGGACTGCAGGATACAAATGATCCATGTGTCTGCAGATTGTGCAATCAGGACACATTGTCTTGATTTTACAACCCACAGATTGTGTCACAGAGTCTGTGTCACTACACCTGAGGTTCTGATGAGTTGTCTCTTTTGTCTACGGAAATCACACTAGTGTTTAAACCTGCCTTACATTTGATATCCTACATGTACAACATTTTACAGAAACAGAGACACAGAAAGAGTTAGAGAGAAACAGAGAGATAGATTTAGTCCAGATAGCATAGGCACCAAGATAATGCAATGATATAAAAATAATAATATTTATTTATTATTTATAAAGCGCAATATCCAATATGCTCAAAGCGCTGCACAATAAAATATAAAGCTATTTATGATGTGTTAAATATAATATTAATAATAATAAATACTTTAAGAAAAAAATGTAGAAATGTTAAATTATTCATATTAAAACTGTTAATGAAATATTACAGGTGTATAAAGAATTAACGTCGATGAATAAAATAAATAAATAAATAAAAACCAAAAAATGATAGTTTTTAGAAGGGAAACCTATCCGCACTGACACCACACTCTGAAATGAATGACAATCTTACCTCCATGACGATGCTCTTTTCCCGTGGCAATGGGTCGTATTTCCACCCATTGGGACAAGGAAGAGTTTCGTTGCTGCTCTGACTGTAGTTCTTATAGACATGACATGAATCAAGTTTCCCTGCTGCCGTCTGTGGAACAGCATCACTTGTGTTGAAGCCTTCAGGTATGACGCAATGGTGTGGAACTGGAGAGCCATAAATGACGACAGACAGGTGGTTGAGAACTATCGGAAAGTAGTTCGAGCATAGGAGAATAAACGTGATGATGCTATGTCGACCTGGATTTCCAAGAGCACGGAATATCTTGTCAACATCCATGGCGTTCTTCATCCATACACCCGCTCAGTCAACTCTGAAAATAAAACAGAGGTTACCATACATCCAGGCCTTTGTAATTGCCGCCAGAACGTGCACTGAAACAGCTGGAACAAGTGCTCGAAAGAGCCGGAACGGACTTAAAACATAGCTATACATCTAGTTTTCACACATTTCTAAAATTCCTCTTAAATTCCCCAATCCATTGTCATGCAAATAAGTGTACATGGATAGGTATATACATATACATATATATATATATAATTTCGAAGTTTATGTTTTGGGGTCACAGGATGACGGCACAAAATGTGCCATGTAATAACACTTTTCGTTTTGTTTGCTTATGTAGAATGTAATGTTATTGCAAAATTAAATTTGACTTGACATGTACTTTAGATAAAAAAATTACTTTGTTATATATATATATATATATATATATATATATATATATAAAGTAATTTAATATATATATATATATATCATTAAATAGTGGTATAATGTAACTCATCTGTCAGTATGGCGACATAATAATTAATATGTAGCAAAAGGTATATTGATGAGTGACAGAACCAATGGAATGGGATGTATGAGTGACAGAGCGTGAGAGAATGATGACAGAATGTCAGTGGCCCTAAGTTGGTGTCTTTAGTTACGGCCGTCCCATGTATTATACATACCCCCGCTCCTTCATCGTTCCATCACTCATAAACATATCTTATTCTGTATATCATGTTGTCGTACTGACAGACGAGTTATACTATATGCCACTATTCAACGACATACAAAGTATGAATTTTACATGAAGCACATACATATATCTATTCCAGCCTTTCCAGCGCTCGTTCTGGCAATTACAGAGGCTCCACACTTCCTGCATTTAGATACGGTCACATATATTCAGAGTTCCAAAACAAATATAACAATAGCAACATGGTGGATGTGATTTAACTAGTGGCCATGTATTGTGTCCGCAAGCACCAACCAAATGATTCATATATATATATATATATATATATATATATATATATATATATATATATATATATATATATATATATATATATATATAATAATATAGCACATATATAATCAACATCATTTGGCCACTTTATAATTTCTGCTGTATTTAATTACCTCCTGTCAAACAACGTCAAACTACTTCAAGCACCGTAGCTCTTTCAGGGCCTGACACAATATATACATATATGCTATATTCCCACTTGGCAGTGGTGACTCACCTACAGTCTTACACACCTTATCAGACAAGCCAGAAATGTGCTCAGCCAGACTGCTGTGATAGCCTATCTGAGACCTAACAACACACCTTGCTGCACCAAGTCATCAACAGCCTCTGGCCAAATGCACTGTATAACCACTGACACTGACTCCAGCTGCTGGCAATACTGGTTACATGACCTCAACTCTAGGCCAGCCACTCAACTTACAGGAGCAAGTCTATAGGTATTGACCAACATAATGATACAACTCTATGAAATCAGGACATGGCCCTGTAAAGTGTAAACATAATGTCAGGCAATGTCATCCAGCAGAGCTGATGGATAATTCATGTCACTTGTCAGTCAGGGCCAACCACCCCAGGGGCCAGGGGGAGCACTACCTATACTAGCTGTACTGTGGATGTGCCAACTTCATGGTTTGTTTTGTGACTGAGTCTCTGAAGATTAATAAGGGCCTGTTTTAACATGTTCTCCCTAGAACAAGGGCCAGTTTTAACATGTTCTCCCTAGATCAAGGGTCCGTTTTAACAATATTATGTTCTCCTTAGAACAAGGGCCTTTTTAACATGTTCTCCCTAGAACAAGGGTCCGTTTTAACAATGTTATGTTCTCCTTAGAACAAGGGCCTTTTTAACATGTTCTCCCTAGAACAAGGGCCGTTTTAACAATTATTATGTTCTCCCTAGAACAAGGGCCCGTTTTAACAATATTATGTTGTCCCTAGAACAAGGGCCTTTTTAACATGTTCTCCCTAGAACAAGGGCCCGTTTTAACATGTTCTCCCTAGAACAAGGGCCCGTTTTAACATGTTCTCCCTAGAACAAGGACCCATTTTAACATGTTCTCCCTAGAACAAGGACCCATTTTAACATGTTCTCCCTAGAACAAGACCTATTTCAACATGTTCTCCCTAGAACAAGCACCAATATTAAACAGAAGTTCCCTAGACAAGGCTATCACTTCAATGAACTCTTCATCTCTCCCTATAATAAGAATAGGTTTTTATCGCAACTGCATTCACAGTTACCCACAGTGTATATTTTGGAATATCGCCAACTACTCGGGACAATTTTCATGAGACATTCAGCCAAAATAATTCAAATACTTACATTAAAAATGTGTATTTCTTAAATTTTCCCCTAGATCAAGGATATATATTTTATCTGGGATACCCTTATCAGAGGCAGGGGTATGTGACTTTCAGCTGCTCGCCCCTATCTACATGTAAGGATAGTGACCCCCAAAGTATAGGCACCCAGGTAGACCAAACAACCCCGGACATGTAACTGATTAAGCAACTATTTATTTGACAACAATATGTCACACTTAAAGTGTTTTTGCAGCTGGTTTAACATGTATCTTAATTATCAGTGCCTCTGATGCAAAACCCTTTAGAAAAACCCGACAGGCACCTAACAGCTGTGTTCAATTGATGTACACCATCACATGCCTGGGCTGGCATTGCAATAAACTGTGCAGGCAATTTCCAGAAAAAAAACCACAACTAAAACTGGTCTTGAATAGGATGATGGAGGTTGAAGGTCAAAAAGGGAGAGAGAGAGATGGAGGAGAGAAGAGAGAGATGGAGGGAGAGACGGAGGGAGAGAGGGAGAGAGGAGAGAGGAGAGTGAGAGAGGGAGAGAGGAGAGAGGGAGAGAGGGAGAAAGGGAGAGAGGGAGAGAGGAAGGGAGGAGGGAGAGAGGGAGAGAGGGAAAGAGGAAAGAGGGAGAAGGAGAGAGGGAGAGAGGGAAGAGAGGGAGAGAGGGAGAGAGGAGAGAGGGAGAGAGGGAGAGAGGGAGAGAGGGAGAGAGGGAGAGAGGGAGAGAGGGAGAGAGGGAGAGAGGGAGAAGGGAGAGAGGAGGGAGAGAGGGAGAGAGGGAGAGAGGGAGAGAGGGAGAGAGGGAGAGAGGGAGAGAGGGAGAGAGGGAGAGAGGAGAGAGGGAGAGAGGGAGAGAGGGAGGGAGAGACGGAGAGAGGAGGAGAGGGAGAGAGGAGAGAGGAGAGGGGAGAGGGGAGAGAGGGAGAGGGAGAGAGGGAGAGAGGAGAGGGAGAGAGGGAGAGGGAGAGAGAGGGAGGAGGGAGGGAGAGAGGGAGAGAGGGAGAGAGGGAGAGAGGGAGAGAGGGAGAGAGGGAGAGAGGGAGAGGAGAGAGGGAGAGAGGGAGAGAGGGAGAGAGGGAGAGAGGGAGAGAGGGAGAGAGAGGGAGAGAGGTCACCACACACATTCTAAACACACACCAAAATTTCTATTCTAGGAAATCAACCGTCCTAATTCATCCATGATTACTTCATGTTATTTTCACATGACAATTAAAAAGACAGTTCCAAGAACACTTATTTTTGCCTCACAACAAAAATCCCATTTGTCAATGTTTCGTGAGAATCAATCATCTACATTTTCATGTACATGCATAATTTTTCTAAATTATTAACTTCACCAAAATGTAATCATAGAATAATTTGATATTATTTCCTTGGAAAGACCACATTTAATTCAAGTATAGTTATTCTGTAATTCCAGTGTCCACTGTCTTTATTTTCCAGTAAATTATAAATCAAGTAGCAAAGCATTTTTCAGAGAAATTCCTAATAATTGCTAGCTGTACTGAATAACAAAATATGTATTCAGAACATTGCATACAATATAAAAGGCATTATCAGAATCAATACCCACTCATCATGTGAATTGATTTTGCACATTTGATAATAAGGCTATTATTATATCTTTGGTGACTATCTGATTGCGTGTACCTAATTGATATGAGCACGGCATTTGTCAATCGTTAGCATTATATCTGTCATTGAAATATAGAGTTAACAGAAGAATATTGAATAATAATTTTTTATTGTTTTGTTCTTTTCTAATCTATGTAATTGTTTCTTAAAGTGAAGCAAAGGACAATTATTTGGGGATATGCATTTAAAAGTATATATATGAAACCCATTTGGAATTAAGAATATTAATGCCAGGACGTTACACTGCATTCAAAGAAATTTTAACAATGGACCACCAAAGAAATGTCATCATCATGTTGACTATATAACTAGCCTCGGTTACCCAGGCTCCATGAGGTGGCAGCACTTTTAAGCTTCACAACTCTGCCTGGAAAATTAATGAACTACGTTTGTAACCGCCAGGGCGGCCTTACCCTAGATTAGGGTAGAGACACTGATTGATTTTCAGGCCGAATTTGAAATAACATTTTTTTATAATTTTTTTTTATCAGATAGTGCTGTATTATAAAAACTATTCAACATTAAACATCCAGTTGTTTATAAAATAGGAATTAAGTCAGGATTAAATGTTCAGTATCACGAGATGGCAGTATTGTTCAGCTCCACACGGATAATATTTAAAAGCCGGTAGAGTCACCAGACTCTCTTCTCGGCATAGTTCCGCAGCCGACCGACAGTCGGTTAAGCTTATACTATATAACTAACTACATTTGATTTATGTAATTTATAAACTAATGCTATCACACTTTTTCTGCAATAAGTTATTAAAATTTGACAATTATATGACACACATATAAATAGCTCTTGACATACATAGGATAAAAAAATTAGGTTCACTAACTTATGTGTCAAAGTTCTTACACAAGCTGCTGAAACATGTGTGTCAATGTGTAGTCCTCCAACTGTCAATATAAAAATGTTGAATTCTCATTAGCAAAAAAATGTGTGCATGTAAACATAATACTGGTATAATTGTTTGAAACCAACATATATAATATAAAGCTATATATATATATATATATATATATATATATATATATATATATATATATATATATATATATATATATATGTTATGATTATAGTGATTTAATTTACATGCATGCAGGCCTGCCACATCAATTTGAATGACTCAATTAAAATATGTGAAGAGGAAATACTAAAAATGTTATGTAATATGTTATAATTATATAAAATGGAGATAGGCAGATTTCCACTATGATTGTAATATGTATGTTGTACGTATTTCGAAAGTGAAACTGCTCATATAATCTGCTATTTCAACCTCACAAAAAGCATCATATATTATATATTTCATACTGCATGCATACATGATAAATGTAACAAGGAAATTGGTAAGTTTTCAATCAAGCAAACTTGAATTAAGACCCGATATGCCATTCATTAAAAACAATTATGGCCGCGTGTAATAATTGCTCCAAAACAAAAAGCACTATTTGCGTGTCTATTGAACCACGGACTTATATGCATATAAGTCCGTGATTGAACGAAGTCGGTGACACTATTGCAACTTTAGCAGTCAACAGATGATATTAAATATTACAGTGCTGGTTAACTTACGAATGTTGGAAACTACACGAAAAACATAATCCGGGCACTCTGCCTCGGCTCTGCACTACTGGGCCACGCACGGCATTAGTATGACCTTCGCGCTAGCAGTGTTTCACGGCCGGTCTGACAGCTGTAACAGCCCACGCTCAGTGAAACATACGCTTGGATAACTCGCATTTTAACTACTAGTGAAGCTGTCCAGCGAATATTAATTAAATGTTATAATTACACATACGAATTGACCCAACAATGTGGTGTTAACCTACCTGACACGACAGCCGGCGACAATCAACGACAACGCGCCCCTAGCTACGGCCACCGCCATCTTGCGCAACACGCTTACCGTGAATGTGTAATAGCCAGGCGCCGTGAGGTGGCAGCACTCATTACCCCCTGAATTTCTTTTGTCCGCCAGGGGAAAATAATGAATGACGCACAGATATAAATAGAACACACTGGTAGATAGGGGAAAGATTAATAATGCGGCGCATGGCAGGCCTACGCCTTTCGCCAACACTGATTGGTGAGAGCAAATAACGAAAACCTGCACCAGTAGATCTAAACGTGTTTAGAAACTTGTGATTTTATTGACAGTCAATTAGAAAATGTCTTGATCTTCACTCCACATTTTGCACGAAATCGATGCCACCAGGGAAATGAAAGTTACGATGAGTTGAATTGTAAACGTAGCTTAACCACAGCGGCAGCTGTTCGATCTGGCCAAATCTAATTCAAACTTCAACTTCGTCACCGGTCAAACAGCCTGTAGGGTCGGTCTATATACGTCGTTCACTCCGCGTTACAGAGTATATCTATCTATCTATCTATCTATCTATCTATCTATCTATCTATCTATCTATCTATCTATCTATCTATCTATCTATCTATCTATCTATCTATCTATCTATCTATCTATCTATCTATCTATCTATCTATCTATCTATCTATCTATCTATCTATCTATCTATCTATCTATATATATATATATATATATATATATATATATATATATATATATATATATATATATATATAATCGTTTATATATATAATAATATTTGTTACAATGGTGTAAATATTAAAAATTAATTAATTAATTTAGTCAGCTTTTCATCAGTGAATTAGCGAAAATGCGCGCCGAAATTGTCATGTCAGGGGTGCATCGGCACGATACAATTTTTACCGACAGGTCGATGCAAATCGAAAACATGCATTTGTAAACTAATATTTGTAAAACACATGAATCCTTGTCATTCAACAGTGCGATTTGGAGAGGGCAAATATACCCAACGTCTGTGACAGACACAGCCCCCAGAAGAAGAAGTGACAATACGTAATTACCGATGACGTCATTATTTACATACGCATATACGTAGACGGCAAGTAGACTCGCAACCCGCCATTTTGGCGTTGTCCAGGGTAATTACAATAGTGAGTTAATCAAATATATCACTACTGATATGACACATGCTTTAGACCCATATTAGTCTGGACCGGGAGAACGCCAATTCATCCAAAACCTCCGTCTTCGCGCTTAAATCGACCAGCCATGCTTGATAAATTAAAAGGACGACTGTCCCTAAGCCTCCGGTCGAATACTCGGAATAGCATGGCGCATATCTGGCAGGGAACACGTAGCGCTTCGATGCCGGGAGCTTCGCTGGGGATGATCGAAGTGGCGAAGACGAAACAAAGCGGCCTTCTGCAAGACTCCCCCCGAGACAATGGCGTGCCGCCGGTCGACCATAACGGTGGTTTGGTGCAAATCGGAGGACGACATCAGTCGACAACAGCAACAGGTACACGCACCAGCGCAATGCCAGTCGGCGTGCTGGATCCTTTGGTGAGTTGACTCTCCTAGATGGCAGTACCAACTTAAAACGATGGTGTCTGCCCCTATGGTTTATTTTAATTTATTTACAATTACGTTCCTATTACTACATCTAAGTTGAAGGTTTACTGCGTGCATACTTGTATTTTGTTACTTTATTAAGTTCGGAGCAATGTTCGTCATTTGAAAGATTCCCCCCGTAATCCGTTCAAATGGTAAACAAAACATCCAGTTTCAAAATAGAAGTGACTGTCAATAATGCCGGAGCGAGCACAATTAAGCGCAACAGGCGCGGGTAATCTACTGGTTACCATGTCCACCTGGCACAACGGCGGTCCAGGTTCAATGCCCGGTCACGAGAGGCATGGTATATTTGGTGTAAAACCTGGCTCTCAACATTGGTGATTGTGTGAATCTGACCCAGTCTCAATTTGTGACGTAAACAAACACTGAGGACGACAAGAACCCTGGCAGTGACCACCCCCAGTGGTCGGCTTGGCGTAAATGTTCTGAAACAGACTGACTAGTTCAATGATAGCTCATAAGAGCATAACGTTGTAATCACAATATGTACAGACTAGTCAGTAGTTAGTTGGTAGAACCCAGCCGAGTGCTGGAAACAACTAGAACTAGAATACCCTTTGATGTTTAACTTTCCCACTTTCTTGACAACAAACGTCTTGTTTCAAATTCTGGATAGAGGATCAGGCCTTTAACATTCGTCCATAGGCTCACCGAAACCAAAACAACTTTCATGTTCTCCAAAAATAATTTCTTTGCATTTTTGAATAGATCTTTTAATCTAGAACTACTGTCTGTATTGCGTGTTGTGGTCAGGTGTCGGGGGCGGGCCTGGCGAAGGAGGAGAGCATGGCCCACGGCTACCGACTCGGCGACATCATCGGAATGGGTGTTTTCTCACACGTCCACATCGCACTAATCAGGAAAAACCAGGATTCGGTGCAGTCTTCGAAAAATAGGACATATGTGAGTAGCTCTATCTCTGAAGAATCCTAACGTTATTCAGTTGGACGAAGACTGTAAAGCATTAACAATGCTAGATATTTCACTGTGAAAAAGGAATGTAATTTTTTTTAATGAAACGATAATTAAGAAATTACAAACTGGTACAATTTCGTTTATTCCACGACGCCTCAGTTCACGTAGTCTCGATTACCCAGGCTCCGTGAGGTGGCAGCACTTTTAGCGTCTCACACGGATAACATTCAAAAGCCTGGTTACATACATTGTAGCATATTATTAAGTAAATGAAAGTTCTCAGCGAATTATCTCCAGTGTGGCTGAATGATTCCCGCGGAAGCTGAGACGGTGTTCCAACAAATATATCTGATGAACGTCGTAAGAACTGGACAATGCGCTACGTACGACTCTTTCTTTCGTAAAACATTGCTTTGCCTCTTTGTCGCGTTAGTCGTGGTGCAGCAGTGACATTTACGTTGACATTTGTCCACCAGTGACATTTACGTTGACTTTTGTCCAGCAGTGACATTTACGTTGACTTTTGTCCAGCAGTGCGCGCTGAAGGTGATGGACCAGAGGCGAGTGACGACGGTGTTTCGAGAGAAGTTTCTCCCTCGAGAGATCCTCGCCCTCCAAGCCTGCTGCGGACACACTAACGTGGTAAGCGCTAACGATTTGTAACCGTTTACCGCTAGACGCGTCCTCGCCCGCCAGGCGTCGCTGCGGTTGATTGCGTCAGTACCAGCTCTTCTGTACGCCGGGACACGTCCCTTTCAAAAACTCAATGAAATCGCACACGAGGAGTGTGGTTATCCTCCGACCAAGTAGTGCTTTTGGGTGATTTCAGCCACACGCGGCTCATGTTACATGCAATGTTTAGGATGTGAATGGATCACTATTATAGTCGTGTAGCCGTCTACAAATTGGGGCGGGTAATTGCATCTGACGCAGTGAAGTCAATTGCTATAATTGTATAGTTCGACTCCTCTCTGTCCCCAGCTTTAGGGAGACCATTGGCCAGGGATATAGTAACGACCCTTGGTTTGTGAGGATGGCTAGACAAACAGCAAAACAGTTCTGTCTCCTTTGCATTCTTATGAGGATATATGATGTAAGGTCTAAAAATGATTCAGATTTGTTTACAATATCAGAAGACTCGAAGAACGTTGTACGTAGCAGAACACGAAGGTCCTCCCGTTCGTAATACTGGCTCTGAACCAACTAAAAGTACCCATAAACTAAGAAATTGTAACGAACTGGTGTTTTCGAACACCGTGCCGTTGAAGTCCATTCGTGGGTTAAAAATACCATTCAAATACCATTGAATCATTTTTAATGGTACTTGAATGGTCCTAGGGGGTATTATGGCCAAGGGTATTTGAATGGTATCTGAATGGTTTTTTGAATGATATTTTGGATTCTTTGTACCGTCCAGTGGTATTGAATAGCATTTAAAAATACCGTTGGGAGTACCACTGAGTCCTACTGAAATATCACTGAATGGTCCAATTCAATGGTAATCAGTGGTATACCATTGGCTTTTTTTGTGTAAGGGTACCGCATATATTAAAAACACATCCATGTTAATGTCGCTATCAGAAATGTGCCCAATTCCTAAAACAACGATTCCACTGACTGTCAAGACGTCGCTATTGCAAACTGTTATGAACAAGGCTTCAATTCCCGTCCAGGTGAAATTCTTGGACTTTTTCCAAACGAGCCATCACATCTACATTGTTACCGAGTACTGCGACGGAGGCACTCTCCTCGCCTACATCAACGCGTGCTATGCCGCGGTACCCACTGGGGTCACGCACGCCAACGCCCAGAGCATCTTCCGTCAGATCTGCCTCGGGCTGCGTTACTGGTAAGCATAGAGCGTTTAATAGAAATCTCGCAACGTTGCAATACAAATTCTCGTGCTAACGAGATTTATTGATGTGCTGGCATGGCACAGGGCATATTGTTTTTATCGTTTTTATGCTGTTTTGCCAGTTTCATTCATGATTCTGTCCCCAACGACTCTAATGAATTATGTAGTATTTCGCATACGGGCGTAAGTACCGCAACAGAAGCCTTCGTTGTAAGTGATGTAGGTTTTATAGGTATTCCACTCAACAAATCATCTAGAAGGTGGAAACTATTATGCAAATAAATGATTATTTACAAAATGTCTGTATTGCAGTAATTTCGACTTTTTCGGCTTACGCACAACGAAACGGGGATCAATTGTGTACGGTATTAGACATCAGTTGTATCATAAATACATAAATATACTCCTGTGCCCACCCGCAAGTCTGCCTCTCCAGCACGACGTATTTTACCATGTAACCACAATAGGCCCCAACAGAATGTATACAGACCCTAAATATGGTGCGTTTATTAATATAACTATGATCGAGCTAGCGAATTTTACATTATGTATGTATGTATGTAGGTAGGTAGGTAGATAGGTAGGTGTGCGTGCGTGCGTGCGTGCGTGCGTGCGTGTGTGTGTGTGTGCGTGCGTGCGTGCGTGCGTGTGTGTGTGTGTGTGTGTGTGTGTGTGTATGTATGTATGTATGTATTTATGTAAGTATGTGTATGTATGTATGTATGTATGTATGTATGTATGTGTGCATATGCGTAACCTTATGTGATGTTTTTCCTTCTAGACGATTTGTGTCTCAGGCGATAATACCACACGAATATAACAACACATTTAAAAATACCCCAAATGTACTATATACTAAGGGCCTATAGTTTCTGCACCAAGTATGTCGTGGCTACCTTGTCTGGGTATTCAAACCGATGCACCAGGGTATCATGACCTTATGATGAATGATAAATAGTACGTCATGACCAGCTTTTGACGAATGATAAATAGTACGTCATGACCAGCTTTTGACGAATGATAAATAGTACGTCATGACCAGCTTTTGACGAATGATAAATAGTACGTCATAACCAGCTTTTGACGAATGATAAATAGTACGTCATGACCAGCTTTTGACGAATGATAAATAGTACGTCATGACCAGCTTTTGACGAATGATAAATAGTACGTCATGACCAGCTTTTGACGAATGATAAATAGTACGTCATAACCAGCTTTTGACGAATGATAAATAGTACGTCATAACCAGCTTTTGACGAATGATAAATAGTACGTCATAACCAGCTTTTGACGAATGATAAATAGTACGTCATAACCAGCTTTTGAATGATAAATAGTACGTCATGAGCAGCTTGTGATGTTTGTAGCCACAGCCGAGGCATCGCACATCGGGACCTAAAGTGTGAAAACATCCTCTTGGACCAGCACAACAACGTGAAGATAGCGGGTAGGCACAACTCAACATATGAACCAGTTTGAAGGCTTTCAGCATATTGTCACAGCGATACTTTGCATGGCGTGTTAATTAAAAATAATACTGATTGATTGTTTAAAACAAACTTTACTGAATTGATGAGTGAATGCAAGCGTGTTTGGGTGCATCCGCGTCGTATTCCGATTTTTCAAAGCATTGTAGTGCCACTGAAATACTACATTTTGTCAAGTATGGCTAAACGATCCGGATTCTTTATGATGAAGATTATATATATATATATATATATATATATATATATATATATATATATATATATATATATATATATATATATATATATATATATAAATTAAAGGGGCTTAGTTAACGAACAATTTGCGTGATTCTGGTGTATTCCTACACTATCATTAATTCCACGTTAAAAGTGAACTGGTCGTGTCGTTAATTTTATATAGTTCTGGTAAAATAACCTTTTTGGCAAACATATTTCAAGTGTTTGTGTTTACCGTTCATGCCAATGCCATCCATGACAACATAAGCATATATCATAGTTATGTGTCGCACTCTACGTCAGCAAAATGTCAGTAACTTCCAAATATTGCAATGTCTCAAGTTTCACCCAAGACGTATTAATTTGGTTGCGAACATTCATTTAATTGCAACATGGTCACAAGCGATTTCCCCAAACAATACTATTCGGCATAATCACATCACACGCATGGGGTATTGTAATCATTTATAAATGTCCTTCCCGTGTTGTTTATATAAACACGGTATGTAATTCGTTGTCTTAGCAACAGCGGACAGAAATCGACCATTTGACCCATATGTTTCTGTGATGCCATGGTAATCGTCTGGTTGCGTGTAAGATGTTGCATAGCTTTGCATGTGTCTTTACTTACTTACTTACTTACTTATGCCTGATTGCTCGCTGGGAGCATAGGCCATCGACCAAGGAACGCCACCGTTTTCTGTCCGTGGCCATCTTCTCCATTTCTCTCCTGGTGTATCCCATCTCCTTCGTTTCTTTTTCTGTGTCTCTTTGCCAGGTGTTTCGTGGCCTACCTCTTCGTCTCTTCCCTGGGGGGGTTCCATGTGATGGCTTGACGGGTGATGGTGTTTGGTGGTTTCCTGAGTGTATGTCCTATCCACCTCCATTTTCTCTTCTTTATTTCATTTTCTATGGTTCTATTGGTCATTTTCCAGAGTGTAGTGTTGGATATCTTGTCTGACCACTTCAGGTGTAGGATTCTACGCAGGCATTTGTTGATGAAGGTCTGTATTCTTTTTAGTGTCTTCTGTGTACTTCGCCATGTCTCCGATCCATAGAGTAAAACTGCCTTGACATTTGAATTGAATATTCTCAGTTTGGTGTTAGTTTTAATTTGTTTTGCTCTCCAAATTTTTCTCAACATGATGAATGCAACTCTTGCTTTCTGTATCCTTGCTTTGACGTCTTCTGCTGTGCCTCCATGTTTGTTGATTGTACTGCCCAGGTATGTGAATGAGTCTGTCTCTTCCAGCGGCTCTCCGTTCATTGTAATGGGGTTGTTGTTCTTTGTGTTGGCTTTCATAATCCTTGTCTTGCTTCTGTTGATGTTGAGTCCTAGCTGTGTTGACACTGTGTTTAGTAGCTCTGTTTTTTCCTGCATTTGTTGATGGCTGTGTGAGAGGAGAGCGAGGTCATCCGCAAAGTCCAGGTCCTCCAACTGGCTCCAAGGTGTCCACTGGATCCCATTTCTTCTATATTTTGTAGTCTTTTCATGATCCAGTCTATGGCGAGCAGGAATAAGAATGGTGACAGAAGACATCCTTGCCTCACTCCTGTCTTCACCATGAAGGAGTCTGTAAGTTGTCCTGCATGAATGACCCTGCATGCCATATCTTCGTAACTATTTCTTATCAGAGATATAAGTTTATTCGGTATCCCGTAGTGCTGTAGAAGCTTCCACAGTGTATCTCTGTCGAGGCTATCAAATGCCTTCTCGTAGTCTACAAAGTTTATGTACAGGGATGAGTCCCATTCCATGGATTGTTCAACAATGATTCGCAGTGTTGCTATTTGGTCTGTGCATGATCTGTCTTTGCGGAAGCCAGCTTGGTGGTCTCTGAGCTTGGCATCCACCCCTGTCTTCAGTCTGTCCAAGATGACTCTGTTGAGGACCTTTCCGGGTACTGATAGGAGCATTATCCCTCTGTAGTTATTACAATCTTGCATATCTCCTTTCTTTGGGAGCTTCACGAGGTATCCTTCTTTCCATTCAGTTGGTATTTCTTCTTGCTCCCATATCTTCCCCAATAGATCATGCAGTATCTCTGTGGAGGTCTCTATGTCAGCCTTGATTGCCTCGGCAGGAATTTTGTCTGGGCCTGAAGCTTTCCCTCTCTTCATGTGATGGATGGCTTTCTCAATCTCTGCCTTACTTGGTCTTTCGCAGTTTATCTGGAGAACTTCTTCAGCTGGTGTGATGTCTGGAGGGTTCTGGGGTGGTGGCCGGTTTAGCAGTTCTTCAAAATGTTCCCTCCATCTCTTCAACTGGTCTTCGTCACTGGTAAGTACATTGCCATTCTTATCTTTGATAGGTCTGTCTGTACGCTTGTACTTTCCTGCTAATTTTCTTGTTATTTCATACAGTTGTTTCATGTTTCCTTGGGCTGATGCATCCTCTGCTTCCTTGGCTAGGTCTTCAATGAAGTTTGCCTTGTCTGTTTTTACGCTGTTCTTGACTGCTCTGTTTGCCTCTGTGTACTCTTCCTGGGCTGTTGCTTTTGCTGCTCTCGTTCGGCTGTTGTTAATTGCACCTTTCTTTTCCTTCCTCACTTGCATTTTGTTGAGAGTGTCTGCAGAAATCCAGTCTTTTTGTTGGTATTTCTTCTTTCCCAGAACTTCGCTGCATGTGCTGGTCCACATCTCCTTGATCTGTTGCCATTGTGTGTCTATGTCCATGTTTCCTTCGTCAAGAAGATCTTGTAGGGCTTCATATTTGTTTCTGACTGTAAGTCGGAAGGTCTCTGTTGTCACCCTGTCCTTTAGGAAGTCCACATTGTACTGCGTTCTGGTGCTCCTCTTGACTTTTCTCTTCTTTAGCTTCATCTTCATTCTGGCCAGCACTAGATGGTGGTCTGAGGCTGCATCTGCCCCTCTCTGCACTCTCACATCCTGCATTGATCTTCTGAACTTCCGTCCTATGCAGATATGATCTATTTGATTTTCTGTTCTGTGGTTTGGTGATACCCAGGTTGCCTTATGAATCCTGCGATGCGGGAACACGCTGCCTCCGATGATCATGTTGTTAAATGCACAAAAGTCAGCCAACATCTCGCCATTTTCATTCATTTTGCCAAGTCCCTGTCTGCCCATGACTTCTTCGTACCCGCTGTTGTCTGATCCAATTTTGGCGTTCAAATCTCCCATGAGTATTGTCATGTCCTTCTCTTTCAGTTTGTCACACAATGTTTGCAGTTTGTTGTAAAAGTCCTCCTTTGTTTCCTCATCCTTGTCGTTTGTGGGTGCGTAGCACTGGATGATGTTGAGCTTGATGTTTTCTTTCTTTGTTTTGAACGAGGCATAGATGATCCTTGGTCCCGCCGCTTCCCAGCTAATGAGAGCATTCTGTGCCTCATGTGACAACATGAAGGCCACGCCTTCTGTGTGATGTGCGTCTTCCTCTTCATGCCCCGAGTACAGTATCATTTCTCCCGTATTCAGTCTGACTTGCCCGACTGTGTCCACCTCGTTTCACATAGCCCTAATACTGTGATGTTGTAGGCCCGTCGTTCCCTTGCTATTTGGGCTGCTTTGTTTGCTTCGAACATGGTTCTCACGTTCCATGTTCCGATTTTTGATATTTTCTTGGAAGACAAGAAGGGTATCGGCGATGTAGCTTCCTTACGGCTTTCACTGCATGGCGTCATACTCTCCCCAGGAGGCCCTCCCTCTCCCAAGTTCAGTAGAGTTCCTTTGGTCGATGTTTTCGTAACAATCTGTTTTTTACGGGAAAGGGTTGTTAGCCCTTTGCCCAACCCTCCTCTTTTCTCAGCCGGGCTTGGGACCGTCCATGGCAGAGTGTCTTTACTAAGTGAATTGAATTGACCACTTCTTCTTATTTCAGACTTCGGGTTTGCGTACATCATAGGAACGAATAATTTCAAACGCGAGCAACTGAATACATTATGTGGCAGTTACGTGTATTCGGCGCCAGAGGTCCTCATGGGCTTTACTTATGACGGTTTCCTCGCTGACGTATGGAGCACGTAAGGCCAATAAGCGTAGTTGTAGCAAATTGTGCTGTCACATCTGATTGGATTAAATTTGCAGAGGTTTAGGAATCCCGTGATTGGCTGGAATTACAGCGTACGTGTACACCGCCTCCTGTTGCGTCAAACATGAGCTTATTCTTCTTTCATTTTAAAGAATTCCAAATGGATTTTTGTAAATATTTACTTTACAATGTCATAGCGTATGCCAGTGTTTCATTGTTTGCAGCATGTTATGACAAATGCAGCTACCCGGAATATATGCCTTTTGAATTGAACGTGTCATTGAAAAATAAATTGTAAAATGTATAGGTGAGGGATGACATGGTAATATCAATATTTCTGTTTAAATACCATTACGCCATTTATTTAGGAAATTATTCATATTAGTTTAAAAAAAAACATTGTTGAACCAAAGGTATACTTTTTGCATCTTGTATGATTGGCTCTTAACATGACTGGCATAAACAGTAGGTCATTAGATATAAGTGTAATTTATATAGTCGTAATCCATGTCGCAGGGGAGTCATCTTATTTGCAATCGTCAACGGCACGCTACCTTATAGCGAAGACAGACTTAAAGACGTCACTGAAAGCATGCGTTTCCAGCGGCTCACATTCAGAGACGACACACGACCTAGTAAGTGTGGGGGGAATGGTATATGCCACTGACAAATTGTCTAAGCTTAATATATCTACCTCCCATCTTCTCCCTCGTCGTGCTACATCGGAAGAACTGGTCCACGGTTCAGTCTGCGGTCATAACAATCTCTCTCGATTGTTCTCGGCTTTCAGCGACGGTGTCCTCTCTTGGCCGTTTGTACGTGCCTTTCAAGATCTCACCTTTCTTTCCATTTAAGTTTTTGTCATCTTTTCCTCTTCTTGTTCTTCTCTCATTTTCTAGTCGTTCTCTGAACGCGTCCTGCCAATTTTAATCTGTTCCCTATTTTGTTTTGGGCGTTTCTACGTGCCAATTGCTTGTCAAAGTTCTCTAGTAAAACACAAAGTGTAGTGCTCTGATGCCGAATCAAACTTAGCAACTCATTGAAGTGCACACGATAAATATGTTTTGATTAAACATCAATGTGAAATATGTTTGAAGAAGGAATGTCTAGATGTTTTATTGTAAGAGTATGCTTTATTTTGGTGCATTTTAAAACACAAACATGTACTTGTTTCTTAGTAGATTGTAAGAGTAAATTAGAATTAGCAGCACCACTTACAGTGGCAAAATGTTTCAGGCGCGGTTCGACTGACACGGCGAATCTTGCAATGGGACCCGGAGAGCCGGCCTAGCCTATCGGCAATACTCCAATTTCCATTTCTGAGGAAAACCACACCACCATCTGAAGTACGTATATATATATATATATATATATATATATATTAATTATATATATTATAAGATCCAAATATATTGCCATTTTAAGATGGCTAAACGGTGTAAATGTTGTGTGTATATTGGCAAAAGTGTATAATGGCAAAATTAGCACACAAAAATTCTGTTGATTAAAAATGGCATAACGTTTTATTTATACATCTATTAAAATATTGTTTTCAGGATTTTGAAATACATTGACTAGATTCATTAGTTACGAAATTCATTTTTTCATTCTAATTAATGTATTTAATTAGTTATTATTAGTTAAATAACGCACAACCCCAACAGACACAGACATTATAATTAAAGATCATAATGACTTGTGACTATGAAGATATTTACATGCATATTATGCAATATGTATGACCACATTAATAATGGTAATAAATATGCATTATCAAATCATATAATAGTAATCATTTATGTAACTAGTACGAATTTGATAATTAAAATGCAACCATGACCAACTGATACACTTCAGTGAAGGACATAATGTCCACGATTGTGAAGATATTAATACATAAGATGAAAAGTGTATAACCACATTACCAATGGTTGCAAATGAACATTAACAAATCATATAATAATGTTTTCAATTATACATTACTGGCTAATTGACGCGCAACATTGACGTGCCGACACATTTAAGTAAATGGTCATAATATCCATGATTATGAAGACAGTATCATTAATTTTATGCAAGCAGTAAACCACATTAATTGTGGTAATATATGCACATTAACATAGTCATAGCAGTTATTAATGACTTTATTAATAAATTAATAAGTCAATACTGACAAAATAGGACATAAACTAACTCAACATGACAATGAAATACATACGCATACTTCACTGTGTGTATGTGTGACTGTCGTAACAGGTTGGATTAAAGCAGGCTCAGACCAGTCCGGTAAGAAATTGTCGCTCCTTCATAATACAGTATTCTACGCTTCAACATGAACTTGATGAAGTTTTGAATATAAACTGTTCAGAGTATTCCGTCGCTGAACCCAACGTCTTGTGCCGAATACAAGACTGCTGATCGTCACAGCATCTTTTTAGCATATTATTGTTGGTAACACGATACAGATCTTGCGACTTCATTATATGGGTGAGCACCAGCGCCAGCCGTGAGAACAACGCTAATACCTGCCTCACTTTGAAGACATGTGTACACGACTGGCGGAAACCCAAATATAATTACCCATTCGTATCCGCAACATTGCAAATAACAGGAGCAGCGGGTGGCTGAAATCACCCACAATTATATCATATGACCGGAGTCCGACCACACTCCTTGTGGGCAATTTCACTGGTTGACGTTAAAAGCGGAATGTTTCAAAGGGATGTGCCAGAGGGTAGCGAACGCTGGTAGTGACGTAATCAGCCGCAGCGACCCCTGGTGCGCGAGGATGGTCACAACTATCTTGAATGGTTACAAGTGTCGCCCACCTACGTGTTTCCTCTGCCGCATACTCCTCCGTTCGTTGCTCTAGTCGCAAATTGCAGTGACGATGCAAACGACACAGATGGTAATGGCAGCGATCGTAGATCCAACGTGTTACGGCTAAACCTTTATTATTGTCGTCATCTGTCGAAGATGGCGTCCCCGATTCGCAGAGAACGCCCATTACAGAACGGGGACACGTGCAGCTGAATCCCGCTTGTCGTATTTAGACACGTTGCTCCGTGTTGGCACTTTTGGTCTAAGCAAGTTTAATATTGATGTTCACAGAACAAGCCATACCAGCCTTCAGTACAAATACATTCCATTCCCACATCATCTTGTTGTGAGTATTCCTGCTCATAAGTGTTAAGCGGCTTATACGTCGCGTTGTTTTGACAAGCTCGACCGGCGCATGTGTAATACTTTGGGCATCGAAATATTATGGACGTGGATGTATGCTCACTATTGGGTCTAAATCTAAGGTCGTGTGCATCGTTTCCAACCCAGTAACATAAGGTTCTAAAAGTCCCAATATGATTACATGTTACAAATTCTAAACACCACCGCGCGCACTCTGAAGCTGTACCCGAGGGGGCTAGTCTGATGGTGTTACTAATAAAAGTCAAATTTTCTTTGGTCACAATATTGTTTTTACACTGACTCCGAGTCTAATTGTAGATGGCACGTTTTACATGCTTGCCTTTCAGATTCACGTGATTTCCTTGATCGGTACTCGATCGAGTGGTGATTTCCGTGAGTTGATTGCACGAAAGCAAAATTACGGTCAAGTCGATTATACTACAATGACCCATCTGTATGCTCATTGTACATTCGACTATTTCCGGTTGATCGGAGGTTCCTCCATTGAGTTACGCGTTGCCGGTTGCTAACCTACAATAAGAACGTCTCCCCGTTTAAAAGCGTCCTAAATTACGTCATAATGTCGGTGACGACCCGAAACAGTGAGAAAACATCTACTTCTACTTACACGTTTCGGTTGTCTTCTTATCAAGTTGCCGAAACACAAACGTATTGTGTCATCAGTGAGATGTCAAAATGGATTCGATCACGTGCGCTCGAGTCGTTTACCCTTATATAGGGCGTGTAAGTCTCGCGCGCGAAAACGAGGCTGGGGGCGGTTGGGGGCAGGAAATCCATATTCTCCATGTTAACATATAGGACTTTGTTTTTGTTTGTAATAATCGAACTGTTCACAAATAGCGTGTTTCAGTTATATATTGTCCGAAGGATTATTTCAAGCAGAAGCAATGGAACACATTGCTGGTGACAATGATCACGGAAATCATGAATTTTAATCGATTATTATGGTGGTTGCCATGGCAATAGCGGCAAGTACTTGTATTTAGCGATCTTAACTTATAATGAAGAGTGCCATTTTTTGCGCAGTTCAACCTGTTTGGGGGAAACGTATACACGTGTTATGATTATGTGCATTTAGACAACTTGTCAGATATAAGTGCTTATCGAAACCACAACGTAGAGCAACGTAAAATGCAAATCCCGTAAAAGACACATACGGCCTAAAATCGTGTTTATTATCTGCACTACGTAAATCGCTATATGTCTATGATAGTGTGGCAAACTCAATATTAAAACAGACATTTAAGATAAGAAAGGTATTACACAAGATAATTAACTTTAAGCCCTGATTTTCCTAGTATTCATCAGTCGAAAGCTACAACTGTCATCCATCGTTAGAATAATATTATTTTTGTGTCCAGTCCCCAATCAGCTCCAGTCGCGCGGAGTCTCGCCAAGATTCCCACTGCACTGCCACGCCCACTGGCGTCCATCACAGACCAGTCGCTCGCCTTCTCACATAAAAACTGCTCCGTTATACTGCCGACTGCATGTATCCAATCAATGTCGTCACAACAGTTAGTTTTAATTACAAACAAACACATAATTATTTTCAAAAAAAGCTTTTAGCAATCCTGCCAACGTCAGTTTAAAAAAACGTGGATGTGAACCCGTGACTTCGCGCGACTTTCTTGCGACACTAGCCGACTTCTTAAATATTCGCCCCTATGTAAATGCTGTCGCGTGAACTGAGATGTTGGACAGCGAAAAATCCGGCGGTTACGGTGTAGCACTTACATTTTTCCGGCGTTATAGACGTTCCGATTGGCGTTTCTGCGCATGCGCAATAAATGTGAAATCATCAATGTGCAGCGAAAGGACAATGCATTTATTATATGAATGCTACGGGTTGTTCGTTAGGACGTATATAACCTCTCAGCAAAGTTATTTGTCGCAAATTAACACGAGGCTAACATGTTTTGAAGCACGTTTTGATAGAAAGCATAAATCACGTGACTGTAGTGCGCCATAATCCGTGACAGTGATTTAAACAAACGTACTATTTTAAGCAACTCTTCACAGTAATCATCACAGGAGAGTTAACGAACAGCCCGTGGCATTTATACCAAAATGTTTTTGTCGTTTCGCTGCACATTGATGATTTTACATTTATCGCGCATGCGCAGAAACGTCAATCGGAAAGTTTATAACGACCGGAAAGCGCGACAACGGGTGTACTTTTCTCTGCTAATTTCTGTGACCAGTTAACGCGTCACCCGGTCTACCAGGAAGACCGTTCTTGCTAACCAGCCTACTTTTGGTTGCTCTTATATGGAATAAAGTTTAGCCTTTAGGTTAGTGTTAAGGTTAGGGTTTAGGTTAGGGTTAGGGTTAGGGTTAGGGTTAGGGTTAGGGTTAGGGTTAGGGTTAGGGTTAGGGTTAGGGTTAGGGTTAGGTTGAAAGCACTTTTGATAAGATTGACTTTAGGTGTTTTACATGCATTTGATAAGCAGCCGGTTAGCAAGAAAGGTCCTACCATCAAGATATGGAAGGTACCACGTATGATGGCCGAAAAGGGCCATCGCGTTTTTATGCGGCTATTCGCAACGCGCGATGCGATGCGCGATGCGATGCGATGCGATGATGCGATGCGCGATGCGATGCGCGATGCGATGGTTTAGATAATAAAGATGCGGTACTGAGCATGCATTTGCTAAAACGAGACTTGGGCAGCCATTTGTATTTTATTAAACGCATTTCTATTTGTGTTTGGAGCATATTTTATTCAGAACGACTAAAGGTCACTGTGTTTGTTGTACTACAAACTAATTGTATTCTATACTGTTCAGATAGGTACGGCGGCTAAATGGCTAGTCCAAAAAGAAAATAGGGAAAGAGGCACCAATTCGACATGTTTTCGATATGTTGTTTGAAACTGAAATTTTCATGAAACGTTACTCCGATATGTAACACTGAGGCGGCTGGTGTGGGTGGTATTCGGACTCAAAATAAGTCCGTTTGGGTCCCAATGATGAACAATTCGGTCTTTTCTGCTTTAAGCTTTAATTTACTACTACGTCCAGCAGTGGCAGAGCCAGAGGGTGGTACACACCAGGCCCAGAAACTTAGGAGGGTGGGAAACTGAAAACCAATAACTGGCTGTCTGATTCATAGTGTATGTGTGTGCGTGCGTGCGTGTATGCGTGTGTGTGGGGGGGTGGGGGGGTTTGTGTGTGTGTGGTGTGTGTGTGTGTGTGCGTGGCCGCGCGCTCGCGTGTGTGTGTGTGTGTGTGTGTGTGTGTGTGTGTGTGTGTGTGGTGTTGTGTGTGTGTGTGTGGCGTGTGTGTGTGTGTGTGTGTGTGTGTGTGTGTGTGTGTGTGTGTGTGTGTGTGTGTGTGTGTGTGTGTGTGTGTGTGTATGCGTGAATGTGTGAGTGTACTTGATACACTACATGCCAATTTTATTATAATTGTTATGATACATTTGTATATTAGCTAGAACGTTTCTTGTATGTTACTTTAGGTCTAGGGTCTGAAATACGTATTTAACAAGATTTAACAAGATTGCCACCTAGAGATTCAACTCTAGATGGCAGGTGGACTAGGAAGCCATTTGGCTTACCGAGAGTCCAACCTATCAATCTAAGTATACCCCGCCCTTCTTAGGTATATGTCGATTTTATTTTTAAATATATTAACACTACTAGCACCTACACAATCAGCTGATAATCTGTTCCATTCGTTTACTGTTCTTTGTGAAAATGAAAATGTTCTAATATCTAGTCTACACTGCTTCTTTGCTAATGTAACTCCATGTCCTCTAGTCCTTCTCTCTTCCTTGACTGCGAAAAAAAAATTCTGTCAATATTTTCATATCCATTCAATATTTTAAACACCTCAATCTGATCTCCTCTCAATCTTCTGGTTTCTAGTGTTGTTAAACCACATTCTTTTAGACGCATTTCGTAACTAATATTCCTGAGTTTTGGTATCATTTTGGTTGCTCTCCTTTGTACTCTTTCTAGCATATCAATATCCTTCTTGCGATATGGCCCCCATGCTTGTATACAATATTCTAAGTGAGGCCTAACTATTGTTTTATACAGCGGTATTATTAGTTCTTTTTCTTTGTACACTATATTTCGCCTAATTAATCCAAGAATTTGGTTTCCCTTCGCTGCTGCAATTCCACACTGCTCTGATACCTTCATGTCAGCACTAATAGTTAACCCTAAGTCCTTTTCCTTTAAGGTAGTATTTAGTACAGTATCACCCATTGTATATTGTGCATCTTCATTCCCATGTCCTGTGTGAAGGCACTTACACTTTCCAAAATTAAACAGCATTTGCCACTTCTCAGACCATTCTCTCAACTTATTAAGATCATCTTGTAAATGCTGTCTATCTGCATCACTTTTAGTTTTCCTAAACACTTTTGTGTCGTCCGCAAACTTCAACACCTTGCTTGTTATGTCATCATCCAAATCATTGATATATATATTAAGAATAAAATAGGTCCCAGTACTGATCCCTGCGGTACTCCACTCAAAACCGCTTTCCAGTTTGAAACCTCCCCATCAACTACTACTCTTTGTCTTCTATCAATAAGCCATTTTTCTATCCAGTTGATCATTCCATTTCCTATGCCATGGGCCTTTAGTTTAAGTAGTAGTCTTTGGTGTGGCACTTTGTCAAAGGCTTTTTTAAAATCTAAGTAGATTATATCTACTGGTGATCCTTCATCTAGCCACTTTGTGACATCTTCCAAAAAACATAACATATTTGTTAAGCATGACCTCGATTTTAAAAACCCATGTTGAGATGGGTTTATCAATTTATTTTTAACAAGAAAATCAACCAGGTGATCTTTAATTAGTCTTTCTAATAGTTTGCAAATCACCGATGTTAAACTCACTGGTCTATAGTTCTCTGACTTGTTTCTCGAACCTTTTTTAAATAATGGTATAATGTTTGCTTCTTTCCATTCTAACGGAACTATTCCCTCCTCTAATGACAAATTGAACACTGTTGCAAGCGGTATGCTGATTTGTTCTACAATTTCCAATAGTAATTTGGGAGGAATCCCATCCACTCCAGGTGATTTATTATCCTTCATATCTCTTATTTTCATAGCTACCATTGTTGGGGATACAATTAGTTGTCCTAAATAGTCAAACTCTCTCCCTTCGAACTTAATCTCAAGTACTGGTAATATACTAATATCTTCCCTGGTAAACACCGAACTAAAGTACTCATTTAGGTTTTCTGCCATTAAGAATCCCTCTGTTATTATGTTTCCATCACTACCTTCTAGAGGACCGACCTTATCCTGAACTTTCTGTTTACTTCGAACATACGCATAAAAACTCTTGCTGTCATGTTTTATATTAAAAGCTATTTTTTGTTCGTAGCTTCTCTTTGAATTTCTAATTTCAGCTGTAGCTTGATTAAGTGCTTCTTTATAAATGCTATAGTCTTCTTCACTTCCAGTATGTCTATATGTCTTCCACATCATTTGCTTGTACTTGATTTTTCTAATGGCTTCCTTCGATAAGTGTTTCTTCTTTGACCGTTTCCCCTGTTTTTTCAAGGGGACAAATTTGTCAACGACGCAGTCAATTTCACTCTTTAAAATATTCCAGCATTCTGTTGCTGTCTTATTCTTCAGTGTGTTATTCCAGTCTATCTTTGCTAAATATTCCCTCATGTCCTTATATCTTCCTTTGTGAAATTTTTTCCTGTACCTTATTTTTCTATACCGTTCTGCCTTTACTTTGATGATAAAATGTATCTGGTTGTGATCACTACACCCCAGTGGCTCACATATCTTGACATTATCAACAAATTCCTTCTGTGAGCTCAATACTATGTCTAACACGTTCTCGCCCCTGGTTGCTTCTAACACATGTTGAGAAAGGAAACTATCTTGTACTAAATTTAAAAACTCTTGATCCTCTCTCCCGGTACTCTGTAGAGATGTCCACAGTATATGGCCATGGTTAAAATCCCCCATAATAATACAGTCCCGTTTACTCACTTCTTTGATAGCGTTATGTATTTTTTCATTCTCTTCCATGCTTATGTTTGGACTCCGATACACTAACCCAACAGTTAATGTTGAGTTTCCTGTAACTATGTTACACCAGACAGCTTCTTCACATTCTGCTTCTTTTTCTAATTTTATTTCATAAGCTGGATGGATTCTTTAATATATAAAATAACTCCGCCTCCCCTTCTTCCTAATCTATCTTTCCTAAACATTACATACCCTGTCATTCCTAATTCGGCATCTGATATATCGGGTGTGGCCCAAGATTCAGTTATACCTATTATGTGAGGGTCAATATCTTCTACCATAATGTTTAGTTCATTTCTTTTGTTTACTATGCTCCTTGCATTTAAACAAACACATTTATAACCAAATTCTGTAGGGCTTTCCAGGCTGTTCTTTGCTGATGTCTTTTTGCTATCTTTATCTATGCCTCTAGTATTTGGCTTCTCTGTGTATCCCCCCTGCGAAACTAGTTTAAAAAGTTGCAACCTGTTCCATTATTCATCGATCGAAGAAGGTTCTCGGAGAACACTGCTGCGCCCTTTCCGCTTAGATGGAGGCCATCTCTCATAAACATGTCTTCTTTACCAACAAAATATCCCCACAAATCTACAAATCCAACTCCTTCTTCTTCACACATCTGCTCTAATAGTCCGTTAATTGCCATCCTCTTGTATTAACTATTAGTGACTGGTGGCACACGCAGCCTGTCTTACTATGTTAAAGAAACTACAGCGCATATCTGTACACATATTGGACATATGACATTCCTTTCATTTAATGTGTTTCGTTGCCCCACGCATCATTACAGTCGGCACCCCAACCACTACACTGCTTATCTGTACATACTATTATATTAGACACATGGGATTCTTTCTTTTAATGTGTTGTGTTGCCATCATTGTAGTCAGCGCCCAACCATTCCTTCAAGAGTCTCATGAAGACGTCACCGTCCTTTAGTTTCACGGAACAACACCGCGCAGCCACCGTAAAAATCAGCTCAGTGACGGGCGAATTCATCAGACTGAAGAGCCGTGTTCCGAGTCTAAGTAAGTCCTAAGCGCTACTTCGCTATGCTCTGGTTCCAGTTCACTGACGTCGCCTCTGTGTGAAGCGGTAAAGCATCAGACCTGAAATCGAGAGTTCACAATGGTGCGGTGTTGATAATTAGGACGATGATATGGTGATGCAGCGACGACGTTGATAAGGTGATGCAATGCCGATGATGATACGTTGATATAACGAAGACGATGGTACGGTGATGGTATTCTGTTGCTAAATCTGGCTGTAGATACCTGTCTGAAAATAAACACGCACGAACCGATAGTGCGATACTTTTCTGCCAACTTCCGTCAGTCTGCTCAACGCAAGATCGGGGAGGTGGAAATGACTGGGGAGATGAGGGGAAACGAGTATGAACCGTGCAGCATCTGTGATTACGATTACTACTACTACTATTACTGCTACTATTACTACTACTACTATTACTACTACTACTACTACTACCACCACCACCACCACCACCACCACCACCACTACTACTACTACTACTACTACTACTACTACTACTACTACTACTACTACTACTACTACTACTACTACTACTACTACTACTACTACTACTATTAACACTGTTATGCAGAGAAACTAATATCGCTTTGTTGCGTTAATGTGAATTTCTACCACGTGAATTGCCGATTTGTGATCATTAAGGGTTACTGTATTGTGTTGTGTTGTGTTGTGTTGTGTTGTGTTGTGTTGTGTTGTGTTGTGTTGTGTTGTGTTGTGTTGTGTTGTGTTGTGTTGTGTTGTGTTGTGTTGTTTGATTATGATGATACGTTGATATAACAATGCCGATGTGGTAGTGATGACGTTGACACAGCGATATAACTATACCACCGTGATATGGTGACGACGACTAAAAGATACAACAGCCACATATGTTTACTTTCACTACAGAGACGGACCACAGACATAGCAGCCTCTTCCCTAAGATTCGTCGAGTCAACCTCTTGGGTGAACTCGAAGCTCGCCTGATGCAGCAGCGTCAAACGATCGAGAAGCCGAAGTCCTCCGAGGAAGACCCACAACATCCGCCTGTCAGCAGCCGGACCCACGACGAGCCGCCAGTCGAAGAGGTCGACGAGGTGACAGCGGACCCGTCAAGACCAGCCAGCGACACCAGCGATGTCTCATCGGGCGGAGGCGGGAAGGCAATGGCAGACGACGACAAGATGGGAACGACTGGTATATAACTGTATTTATATATATATATATATATATATATATATATATATATATATATATATATATATATATATATATATATATAAGGAGTCTCCCCGTCAAATCTGTTTATCACTGTTTTGCAATTAAAGATCACATAAATTATTTCTGAGTTCTGATGCATGTGCCTAAATAAACATTATTTCAGTGTGACTCATGACAAGAAAGGATTTTCCTAACATAATGTTTAAATAATTAAAACTGATGGAGCTGATTTTAGTTGTTGCTGAATACAGTGTTAGTAAAATATCCTTGACCAGCAGGTAATAAAACTTACACTTTTCATTCAATATTTAGTCTAGCACAGTCATGCAATCCTATACCGGAGTGAGGTGTTGGACTATACTGTAATAAGAGCTTTGATGTCAAATATCAAGTTACATAATAAATACCATAATATAAATGTAACCTGGGTGTATATAACATGTAACCTGGGGTTTAGATACATAATATATATATATATATATATATATATATATATATATATATATATATATATATATATTATACTTTAGTTGTTAGAGGACATTCTCTTACAATTTGTACACGCACAAGCGCACACACGTGTGAAGCCATGCGCAAACACACAAACGAACGCACAAACAGGTATCACGTTCTTGGACGAGCGCACGCACGCACGCACGCACGCACGCACGCACGCGCGCGACGCACGCACGCACGCACACACACACACACACACACACACACACACACACACACACACACATTCAACTCTTATTGGCTAGTAGCCTGTCTGCCGGCCTGCACAATGTTCTGATACTTTCTAGAAGGCGGCTTAACCGTTGCAGTGTGGTTTTTCAGCATTCTGATATATGAAATTAATACACTTTTATTTTATGATTGTGCAATTTTTAAAACTATGTCATGGTTCAATTGATAATACTTCGTTCGTGGCATAAGAACATCAAATAGAATTTCAGTAGATTATTCCAAAGTTATTTGTTCAACAAGTTAAAGCGGGGGTGCCAGCTGATAGGTTTTGTTTTTTTCATTTAATATTACATTCTTATGACTACAATAAGCATGTTGAATGTTCACTGCCTGCCAATTTATATTTAGTTACTTTATTAAGCTCGGAACAATGTTCGCAATTTGAAAGATTCCATCTGCAACACGTTCGAATGGTAAACAAAACAACCAGTTTCCAAACAAAAATCGATTGGCAATAATGCTAAGGCGAGCAGAGTTAACTGCAATACGCTTTGATGTTTAACTTTCCCACGTTCTAGACAATAGACTCCACATTACAAATTACTGCTCGGTAATTATGTGGAGAGAAGCTGGCATCCTTCCTTTAAGAAGCACTGCACACGAAAACAAATTAAATTGTCCTGATTATAAAATGTATGTAAACCCGTAGAACATCTCCTCCAGACGAGAAGAACGTTGTCGAAGACGGCAACAACCGAGACGACTTTGATGACGTCAGCGAGAAACAACAGGCAGTCGACATTCCGAACGTCAGCAAGAACACTGAAGCAGATGACTTTGCTAGACTATGTCTTCCCACTATTACGGTTGACGCCGGTTCAGGAGAAAGCATTCAGAGCGTGCTGGATGATACCACTCGGACAACAGTCAGTTCAGTCTCGTTGGATAACGTTGTCATTTCCAAAGATGGCGACCCGCCAACTGTCACGACCGTCAACAGCAACATAACAGCTGAACCGCCAAACGTCACCAATGGCAATTCTGACATAACAACCGACGCACATCGTGTCACTGGCATCACCTACGACGTAACAGCCAACCAGCAAAATGCCACCATCGTCAATTCTAGCTTAACAGCTGACTCACGTACTGTCACCAAAATCAACTGCGACATAATATCTGACCCACAAAATGTCAACAAAGTCAACTATGACGAAAAGACCAACACTAGTTCCCCGTCGAAGCTGACCAGACGCAGCGACGGTCGTGGGAGCGTCACCGCTGTCTACAGGAATGCTTGGATGATGCGTTCTTCTGGTAGGACATACGATAACGTCTTGAATGTTTCCATGAAACTACATTAAAGATAGCCTGCGTATTCAGACCAAAAACAAAATAATTACCTAAGTAAAACGGGATATTCTGGAGAAAGGTTATTATAATTTGTATACCTCTAAAAATTATCTGCTTACAATATATATATATGAATACAATTACATAACAATAGAATGTTAATTATTATTACAAGTCGTTATTGGAAGTTTTGTGGAGAGGCTGTAGGTGATATGTTGTGGCATTTGTAAATCGAGGGTTTCGGAGACCCAGAAGAGCTTAATATAAATGATAAATGGCACGAGAGCGGAATGGTGCTGAATAGAGCTGTGTACCATTTGCCTCTATACTCTACGCGGTACGTATGTATGTATGTATGTATGTATGTATGTATGTATGTATGTACGTACGTACGTACGTACGCACGCACGTACGTACGTACGTACGTACGTACGTACGTACGTACGTACGCACGCACGCACGCACGCATGTATGTATGTATGTATGTATGTATCATGCATGTATGTATGTATGTATGTATGTATATATGTATATATATATATATATATGTATATGTATATGTATATGTATATGTATATGTATATGTATATGTATATGTATATGTATATGTATATGTATATTATATGTATATTATGTATATATATATACATGTATATATATACATGTATATATATATATATATATATATATATATATATAATATACATACATATATGTATATATATACTAATATATATACTAATATATATATATATATATATATATATATATATATATATATATATAGTCATACAGTGTGAGCTATTACGTCAGTTTGGACAAGTATCACGATTCTTGCCGTTGTCGGCCAGTGCTAGCGAGGCCGAAGATGTCCCCGGTATGGTACCCAACGGGCAATGTATCGTCTCTGAGCGACCCGGACACCCTCAACGAGAGTCTTTACGTGAGCTGCATACAGCCGATCTCCCCGCGCCCCGCTCGGCACTCCATCCATTGTTGCCGAATCTCGCCGCCCTCGATGCCCGGAACGCGACGAACTAGCGCGCCGACCAAGTACACCGTGCCGCGCCAGTCGAGACATCATCGACCCTCGACGAGGAGCCAGTTGTCAGCGGAGAACCATCAAAAACATACAGCAACTACTCGACAGGTGAACAATAATATACAAGCACGCACGTACACCAATGAATGACACGGTGTTTGTTAATTTTGCTCATATTCCAAGTGATAAATATCAGGTTGTTTGATTCGTACAAGCACAAGAAGTTCACAAGGAGATAAGGTACGTTTTTATAATTATAGTACCGTACATTGTACAATCATTTGGGCTGCTCAAAGCGTGTTAAACTTTTCTCCCTGGCAGATGTGCTCACACCAATCAAACTCATTTATATGGGTAGCTTTCCGGTAACTCATGGACTCTGGAGGTAACACATTTCCTTTTCCCTTGGGTGTCCACGTTACCACCGTAATGCCGTGTTTGTATTTCTGTTTAGACCTATTGTCAGTATTGATCCTTGAAGTGGTTTTTTCGTGACGTTTTTACCCCCACTGTGACATTCATTGGTTTGACGTCGAGGGAAGACAGTTACATTCCTGGCTGTATTACAAACAACGTTGATGTTAATGCCTTAATCACGGTTGTTTACAGAACTAGATTTCGACATTTCACGCAGACATCAACTCCGATAATTGGCGAAACCAATCACATGACAAAATACACGTTCGAAATAAGATCAAAGCAGAAAACATGCTTAGACATTTCCAACGTCGGAAACGCAATAAATCGGTCTACCAGATGGACGTCAACAGCCACGATTTGGAGCAGTACATGTCCTTGAACAACGCCAGTTCTGAAGAGGAACTGCTTGCGAGCGAGGAGCAGTATAACCGCCTGGAGAACGTCGCTTGGTATACTCCATCCGACCGCCTCCTACTTAGGGCAAGGCCTGGACAAGCCATCGAAGCCTCGCTCTGGGTGCCTTCGTGTCAGGGCAGTCGTCGCCCTCAATGCAGCTGACAATCGCCACACCAGCCCTCCACTATTGACGATATGCATTCCCTTATGTGAGCTTCGGTTCTCAGACCAACAAACCGGACGCGCATACGGCTAAATGCTGGTAGCAACGCAAATCCAATCGCAACTAGAGTGTTACCCGTACGCTATGCTTGGCTCTGCGGATGTGTCTGTGATCGTGTTGCCAATTGTCTCCCCGACGACTAATATAGGCAACTCATCAGTGCGGATAACTTCCTACCACGATTCCCAGTAAATCAACCCACAATTCTGCTCTGTAAGAGTTTTTAATTATTAAATATTTTTTCTGTAAGAGTTTTTAATTATTAAATATTTCAACCTTCACCTTATCGTATGACCCGTAGAAATCATTGGGCTACCATTGATGGCTTCTTAAACCAGTTCTTTCCACAGTTTCTATTCTTCACTAAGCATTTGCAATTATAAGAAAAAATGTCAAGCCAGTAGCTTACAAGAACTACTTATTAGTGTGTTGAATATATAGCCTTTAAATTACTCGGTCAGTGTCGTTATGATGGCACGCCTACGTCACCGATCAGAGTGTGGTCGATCCGCCGTAGTCTAATTTGCATCGCATCCATAACCCATATGTTTTGGCCAATTGTTTGCTAAAATTCTTATTGATAAACCTGTATTAGCTACTCAGATATGTTAGTTGCTTTATGTATATTGTGACGTGTTTGTATCCATGCCCCACACAGCAGATCAGGCAGAGATCCACGTAATTCTGTAACTATCTAGACATAAATTATTACAAAACCATGCTGCACAATACGTTATTTTGACAGTTTCTCGTCCATGATGACTGATACTCTGTTGGGTATTGAAGGGAATATGAGAAACTAATGTAGGCCCTGATACAATACCCACTTTTCGAGCATAAACACAATTAACAGTTGTCGTCACAGCCGGATCATTGCAATGAAGCACTGTGCGCTTATTGACTAATTATCGTAGATATATTCCAAAATTCCCAAAATTCCCCCAGAATGTACCAATCACTTGTAATGTTTATCGTTTAAATTCGAATAGGTGCCTAAATTATATGTGCCTGTTGTTGCACAGATATATCACGGGTTACTCTTGTGGTCGAGACTGACGTATCATGCATACATGCACCAAAGAGATGTTTTCTTAATGTCACAATTCTACGTCAGACCCAAAACACAAATAAAAACGAATAATCATATATCTTATTTGAGCATAGGGTATGTGTTGCTATTAGGAAACAATTATTTACTGTCGCATCGGTGAACATTATCATATCCTGTGTTTTCTTACATCACATAAACAGAGTTAAATAAAGCACAACTAATCGCAGTATATTTGGTTTCTGTGTTTGTTTCATTTTGACCACGGTTCTAGAAGAAAAAGACGAAGACGAAAAAGAAATTTCGTTTGATTGTAAAATGTCTCTAGTCATCATAAATACGATATCTTGCTAAGCTATACACATTGGGTTCCGAACATGTGAACCGTCCACACATTCTTTCGTATACGGACAGTCCACAATTTCGTCGTGCGCAATTGGATAAATTGTTTTAATAAAACAAAACGAGCGAGAAAGGTCATTTATACTGCAAATTGCCCAAATATCAGCGCTACATACATATGACAATGTTCCATAATTTTACTTCATTAAAAATAAAAACGATACGATTAAAATAATGTTTGCCTGTACTATAGGCAGACGTTCAAATTGAACGAGCATAGCTCTATTTATATACCACACTAAACATATTATGTAACAACTGTTATGATGTAAAAGGTCGGTTGTGTAACACATGACATAAATAATGTATAACATTATACTGCAACACATGTACGTGTCAAACATAAATGGGTTCTTACTCAAAGGCGCAATGCAAAAACTAAAATGTAAACAGTATATTTCCCATTGATGACATAAACGCAATATAAGGTCGGCAAATGTACCTGTAACAGGAAATTACTACAATAACGTCCATGCAGTAAGATAAGCTCCTTACTGAGCGTTGTCATAACGATACCACCGCAAGCATCAAGCGTGTCTGTTTGTGACCAACACACCGGAGTCGGAAGTAGACCAGGCCATGCGTGACGAGATGAGTCACTTTGAATTTGTCGTCGGCAACAACCAATTTCGCAAAGTAGTAACATTTTGTTTATTTGACTAGGGTGTAGGGGTACAAGAATGTATATAATATCGTTTCAGTCTAAACAAAAGTGGATTTTGACCACATTGGTATGTATATTCATACACAGCATGACGTTGTTTCCACCGTGTGTAGGCCCCCAATCTGATAGGTAACGCGCTAATGAATGGTGTAGGATCGATGTTATTGTAAGCATTCTTCGTTCGTATACTCTATACAGCCCCTTCTGGGGCTAACATAGGAGTTTGTGCGGTGCGCAAGGCTAAAGGTGCATGAAGATGAAAGTGAAGGTAGAAGAACAATAGAACTGAAAACGTGCGATTAACTGTGTATATAAGTGTAATAATTTGTTCAGATTAAAAACAGTTTGCTGTGTATATTGTTTGGCTATAATCTGGTGAGGTGGGCTGGAGCAACAAGGTGGATGGTACTGAGGGCTTGTTGGAATGGGTGTAGTGTTGGTATGCTTATGACTTCTGGGGGGAGTGTGTTCCAGGCCCTAATGACTCTTGGATAGAATGAATATGCATATGTATTGATGCGTGCGTGGATTTGTAAGTACTTGTTTGGATTGCTGTTTCGTGTACAGGAGGCGTACCGGTGGTAGTTTGTTAAATTGTAGGGCCCCTTTGCATTTATAATAGATGCTTCTATAAATTTCATATGGTTACAGTCACATTGTTGCCTTAGAACAATGTTGTGATCATATGTCCTTTATCGGCAGCTTATCGATTAAGTAGATATGGGTACTTAATTTGTAATATTTTCAATCGAATTACACATTATATATCATCAACTGTATCTCTGTGTGATAATACATAGTCGAATTGAGAATAATATTATAAGTCTACTTTGCGGTGCCTAGTAAAAAAAACACGTATTTGGGCTAACCGTTTGGTTTTTTCCGAGGCCCGTGCATGTAATATGGGGTATTTTCAAAAAGCACAAAGGCTATAGATGAATCGGCGTGATGCCACAAAGACCCTGTCCACAGGACAATATTTTACTTAACGATTACGAAAGTTACTGTTATCAAATGTCACTTATTCTATGGCAATAGTGCGTGTATAACCACATGGCTAATTAGCCTATCATATTACAGCATCAGAACGTCAAAATCATAAGTTTTGGAATAAAGTTATATGCCCATTCTCCCCTATTCAGGCGCCATACCCCACCATGCCCTTCCTCATAACGTATATCACAAGAACACAAAGACACATCTGATCTCGCATCTCAAATGACAGAACTTCACCGTCTCTCAAGCAACGTTTGTATTTATTCCAAGATGTCGCCACTATGTGCAAGAAGGCACTGCTTAATCTCTGCATATGTACCTACATGTTGCACAAACTACATCCTTCTACAACTATTGACAGCCGTAGCAAACATGTGGGCTATGCTGCTGACTGCCTGTGGAAGACACATACGTCTTAATACATACATCTATATTTCTAACACAGCTGGTCTGGCTGCATCAATTCAAACAAAACAGTCGATTTCCGGACATTTTATAAACGTCTTGGTAACCTTCAGCAGCTTAGTACTATACTTATGCCATGCCCATGTTATTTGCAGCTCGCTTATTTACTGAAACGACCTTCTGAATATTGCCCATTAAATTCCATTACACATTGTTCGTCATTTCAATGTGTTGTCCGTGAAAGTGTCCAATTTAATAAACAACATTCAATAATTTTTAGTAAATGTATCCTATCTGAGCACGCCTTTTCATGACTAGTACACTACATACAGTCGAGAACGTCACAGGTTTCTAGTGGGAAAGGTACAATTGTTTCAGCGAAATTCTGTACATGTGTGTGTACCAGATACTTTTATTACAACTCCTGGCTTGAGATGTTGATTCGAACACAGTTCAGATTAACTGCAAGATGTGGTGAAACATAATTGGAATGTCCATGTTCCTGGTCATCATACTTTATATGACGTCTAGGCCTCCGGCCATCTAGCTAAAACAAAAATTACCCATCATGCTTCGCAGCATCACTACCCGTATTTACGCTGTTGTATTGGCTTTCGGTTGTACATCAAAATCAAATTAGCTATTATTACATGCTGTGTCTATTCTACTCAACAATCATCTTATTTAGTCAATATATGTGCATTTCTGCAACATCCCCAGGACTATGAAATAGTCAGGTTTGTTCGAAATCGCATTCCCACCCTCAACTTTGTCCCATGCTACAATGACAATTCCTGCCTGTTTTCTTTCATGATTACACTTAATGATTTTGTTATGTCACGTTTCTGAGCTCAGATTCTTAATGATCAATATAGGCACTATAGAACTGGTAATATTATTATTCTAATTCATCACATTCCTTTAAAACATCACCTTGAATATAACAAAAACAAGCTTTGTGACTTCTACGTTTCATTGCGTGCATATTCCTAACAACACACCTATCCCATTGAAATAGCACATCATTTTGATTATACATATCACATGCACCATAATAACGTCCATATATAAAATGGAGGAATTTGTATTTTTAAAACACCTTGTGTGTGCCACGTTATTTATCCTGTTAACGTTGTAGAATCATTACAATAATGTACTGCCTATGTATCAATGTTACTAGTCACCTACTAAATCCATTCAAGTAGTAACAACAAAATTGTTGGCAGCAGTTTCATACGATTAACACAATGTTTGCGGCGAACTGCAAAATAATGATACACATAATACCCATAAGCTTAGCAAATTTGCAAAGCACACACAAGTAAACGTATAATAATTTGACCACATTTGAGTTGCAGACGAATGCCTCAAACAAGTAAACGCTTTGCACATATTACAATCAGCATTTTGACAGCAGCCATTCAAGCACAATTTCTGTTACAAAAAGACCTGTTACACTTTCAGCACCAGAGCCACAATAGATGAACACACTTCAAGAAATAAATGTAAACTGATACACTGCCGTCAACATGGTATCCAGCAGCAATGCCCTATCACAAACAACTCTCTATTTGGTGGCTACACCTGTTATGGAAAGATTGACTGAGTGAATGAATATGTAATTCACTGGCTCCTTTAAATCATAAATAAAGTGTACTTGAATTAAACTAAGGCTCGTCCTCCTCTTCACCCATTTCAACATGAAACCTATGGTATTACTAAGACGTTAGTGAATCAATTATAAGTTGCCATTTTGCAACCAATCATAGAAGCAACATGACCTCGCAGTAAGATTAAATAAAGGTACGCATCAGATTTTTTCCACCAGGCCAAACAAACTTTATATTTCATTACAGACATGACACAAACATAAACGCTGTGACCATACCGTACCTGTGTCATCACACAGTGACAACATTCTTAGGACATTTGTTACCTCCACCTAACAACCTCTTATATGTATATCATATCACATTGGTGCCTCTGCTACGTCACAGATTTAGTCAACCACATTTTAAATTCCTGAACAAAGCCTCAGTGGGACAATTCAGTATAAATATTATTTTTTGCAATCTTGATTTTGTGATAACTAACTAAGGACTGGACTAGCCACAGTGACGTCATCACAGTGACGTCATCACAGTGACGTCATCACAGTGACGTCATCACAGTGACGTCATCACAGTGACGTCATCACAGTGACGTCATCACAGTGACGTCATCACAGTGACGTCATCACAGTGACGTCATCACAGTGACGTCACCACAGTGACGTCATCACAGTGACGTCACCACAGTGACGTCACACAGTGACGTCATCACAGTGACGTCACCAGTGACGTCACCACAGTGACGTCACCACAGTGACGTCACCACAGTGACGTCACCAGTGACGTCATCACAGTGACGTCATCACAGTGACGTCATCACAGTGACGTCATCACAGTGACGTCATCACCAGTGGGCATTGTGCAGCTGGGCTACTTTCTTGACAAATTCGGAGTGACTCGCAAACAGCTGCAACGTTCCAGTGATGTCCATCCACTGTACCCCCACCGCGTCGTCACCTACACAGAAACCAGAACACTGAACATTAGTCGACCTGTCGCTCTCACACACTCGCCAGCCCACCCACCCTCCCAGAGTCAAGGCAATTAACAGGGGCAAACTGTAGTTTTTAATATATTGAAGCACAGTGTTAGTCACTTAGTTTATGACAGGATGACTGATCCTCATCTACAACCACACCAAACCAGTTCAAGCTGGTTGTTTCCCGCGGGACCATGAAGCGTCCTACCAAACCCAGCAGTGGGCATTCTTGTCTCAGTGATCGACAGAGACACACACAAGTTATTCTTCTCATTCTCCCTGTGCCATGCCACCATGAGGCCATGCGAAACGGGAAGGGTTTGACACCCAGAGGGATGCAAGCCCCAGGATTGTCTGGCCATATGACCACAGTCATATGACCATGACCCTGTAACATTGCATATCTGGTCAGGCGAAATATCTGGGCCTCGCAGCCAGTCCTCTTGGTGTCACAGCTTGCCCCAGAGAGATACAGCTGGGAATTTTGCCAAAGTAATAAAAAAGTTTATACCTTAACAAAGATGTGGGGCTGTTCTGTCATAAATTGAAGGGTTATGAAACCACTGTGTGACTACACTTTAGAAACCTACACTTGGAGGCCGCACCATAACCTTAGTGAAGGAACAGTGTAGATTAGGTATCACAACAGCTTAAATCTCGCAAAGGAATATAAATGAGTGTTCAACACATCTGCATGAATATTACCAAAAGCATGATTGTACACAGTAAGACATCCTTGCTCACTTGCAATCTGGCCTTTTCCTTGCTAACGTCTTAATAAAATCTTCATAAACCAAATAATATACGATATAAAACAAAAACTGACAGCGCTGCTACGTACCTGCATGCAACTTGAACATGCCTACATTGGTGCCTTTCTCATCGTGGAAGTTGACTGCAACTGTTTCCATCCAGGAGTTGTCTGTGTTCCGCGGGTCATCCACGTAGCCCTTATACACCTGCTCAGTCCAAGGGTACCCATTTGCAACATACTTAACACAATCTAAATAAGAACAACTCATTTCTTATTTAGCAAAAATGGAACCCAGAGATAACGTCATAGTTTGTGAGCCCATACAACAAGCAATCAAATTTCTTAGTTCGATGATTTGTGGCAGACGGTGCAATGTACAGAGATGCATCGAACAGTTTCTGTACATAACTGCCTCAGAAATCTGACAGACATACTGCAATTTTTGCAAGGATATCAAAAATAATTCTAAACTACATAAACCACCCCAACATATTGCTGGATATTTGACTTTTTGATTTACATTCATAGAAAAAGGCTTTGTGCAAAAAAACCAATAACTAGTGCAAACCCTTAAAGTTGCGTTCTGAGACATCCCATCGTTTGTATACAAATTACCAGCATGGCTTGTAGACCATATGTTACGTTTCTCAAATTTGTAAAGACTTTGTTCATATTATGCAAGTGTAATATAAAAAAGTGCAAAGGACAAACAATTTTATCTGCATTCCAATAATTTTGCAAAAGCATGATTTATTGAACAACATATCCAATGTTATGGTAGCATATTTAGTCAAGTAAATCTATATTATCCTTGATATACATCATATATGCTGTTAAAAACAGTTAATACCTGATGATGGTAGTTTAACACAAAATGCAACTATAACCAATGGGGATTTAAAAAAGAGATAAGCATTCTGGATTCTCCCTGTACTCTGGGAGAATCCATAATGCCTATCTCTGTAGACATAGAAGTATACCAAAATCTATAGTTCCAACAATAATAAATAATGGAGGCATTAGTTTTGACGCTTGTGGTGTGAAACCATTGATTAACCGAGTTGTACATGCATGACGGAACACAAATATCTAAGTGTAACTAAGAGTGCAGGTCGATTAATTACCTCTTGTCCTTGAGAAAAAAGTGTAGAAATCTTCTTTGCAACTTTGTTTTTTTGATCAGTGGATGTGTTGCTCATAGCTTCCTCCATAAATTCACGTTTTAACGTTGTTGACACCTGCTCACCAGCGTCGACCATTCCCTGCATGGCAACAAACAATGCAATCATAATTATATCATGATACAATTCCACTCAAATGATATTATTCTATTTATGTGTGTGTGTGTGTGTGTGTGTGTGTGTGTGTGTGTGTGTGTGTGGTGTGCGGTGCGGTGCGGTGCGGTGCGGTGTGGTGTGTGGTGTGTGTATTATACCCACGCATTCCTATGATTCCTATGCATACATGTTGTACAAATATATATATTATATACACATACATTAACTGACATTTTGACAGCCAGAATTTGAATCGATCACATCTTAAATACACACCCCAGGTATGGCCCAGTCCCCATTGTCTTGGCGTTTTATGCACACAAACTGCAAAATTGGTTTCTTTGTTGTCTTGTCGATTACTTTTTTCCCTTGTTTGTCTGTCTTCCATCTGAAAAAATCATCAGCATCAATAAACAGTCAGTTAGCATATGACTCGTAATAGTTACAATGACTATTTATCACTTTAATTGCACAACAATAATTATTAAAACACACTTTTCAAAGTTAACACTCTCAAGACAACGCAGAAAGTATTTTGGTTTGGCTTGGTGCTGATATAATAAAATAATCTGTAGTTATTTATTTACTTTATCTGTCAGAAAACAGCAAACTTATAACTCTTGTAGTGCTGACACAGACGGGCAATTTGTTTTACACATGTGACAAAAACCTCATATGCATTGTCTTCTAATAAAATTGTGATAATACAATCGCAGTAGAATGATAGTCCGTCATTGCAGTGATTAAATAGAAACCAGTGAAGAAGCAGCTGGCGGGATACAAATAATGGAAGGAAAATATCCACTAAAGAAGGTGAACATACTTTGACTGGGGACTGAAGAGAAAAATCATAACAAGATTTTTAACAAGATTTAACAAGATTGCCACCTAGAGAATCAACTTCAGATGGCAGTTAGACAAGGAAGCCCTTTGGCTTGTCGAGAGTCCAACCTATCTATCTAAGTGTACCCTGTATATGTCAATTTTATTTTTAAACATATTAACACTGCTAGCACCTACACAATCAACTGATAATATTATGTTCCATTCGTTTACTGTTCTTTGTCGAAATGTGAATGTTATATCTATATACAGCAACTGTATATGTATCTAGTCTACACTGCTTCTTTGCTAACGTAACTCCATGTCCTCTTAGTCCTTCTCTCTTCCTTAACTGAGAAACATTTTCTCTATCAATATTTTCATACCCATTCCCATTCAGATGAAATGATAAGGAGGACTTGGCAGATTTGGAAAGGAGAGAACAACAGCTACCGGTAGACATTATCAGCAGAAATGGCTGGAAGGGAACAGTGAAAGGTGATGGGAAAACAATTGAGGCATCACCCCAGACCACAGGGATAGAGACCAGAGCGAAACAGCAACACTACGAAGACAGCCATCGGCCGACATCGTCTACAGCGTACCGTGTAACTATTGGGTCTGCAGCATGGTTTGGACCCCAGCGACCAAGGGTGCCTCGAAGACAGATCCCTGTTCGCCCAACTGGATTCCTGCAAAGGATCATGGGAATGCATAAGCACGAGGTGGACAGAATGAGGTATTGTAAAATAAACACACATCATTGTGTGAAACAATCTCTCGTTGCTGCTTGCATGTCAGTGCTGAGGTCAGGTGGTCGTTTTAAGATGTCAATGTTTTGTCCTAAAGTAAAAGTTTGAGCCAGATGTTCAACAAAATACACGAACAGAATTACCAAGTGTACCATATGTTTGGCATCCATTCATAACAGCCTGACATCTTTTGCTAGACAACAGTTCATGTGACAGATAGAGTCAGTGGTTAAGTGAAGATGCCAGGTCCTAGTTTTATTTTTTCATTTAATATTATTGTCTTATGACTCTCTCTCTTTGCTGTCCATTATGCCTGATGATGACATCAGTATTATGACTACAACATGCATGTTGAAGGTCCTGCCAGTCAGTGTGTATTTAATTACTTTATTAAGATCGGAACAATTATTTGAAGTTTGAACAATTCTGCCAGCAACACTTTCAAATGGTAAACAAAACATCCAGTTTCAAAACAAAATTCATTGGCAATAATGTCGAGGCGAGTAGAGTTAACCCCAATACCCTTTGATGTTTGACTTTCCCACATTCTAGACAGCATGCTTCTCATTATAAACTACTGCTCTGCCAAGTGTGTGTGTGTGCATGCATGTATGTGTCCATGTGTTTTGAATTTTACAAGTTTTACAGATAAATTAATCATGCATAATTCTAATAAGCACATTAGCCCCTAGAAATGCTGCTTTTGTTAAATTATGTAGAGTTTTCTAGAATACCTCAGTTACAATTTATCGCAAACAAACATATATAACAATGCTACATTTACCAAAAAATCTATGAAATAATATGTCTCGTCATACAAAGTACACAGAAAGTTCACAGAAGGCTTATAGGTGCTATCTTTATTACCCACCTTGGTACACCACCTTCAAGCTCATATTTGCCCAAGTAACTTATAGGTGCTATCTTTATTACCCACCTTGGTACACCACCTTCAAGCTCATATTTGCCCAAGTAACTTATAGGTGCTATCTTTATTACCCACCTTGGTACACCACCTTCAAGCTCATATTTGCCCAAGTAACTTCGTCTGTCTACATTTCCATCCAATTCATTCCACTTTGGTGGGACTGCTGGCTTCTCATTTCTGGAAGAATACATGACATGAACATGTGAGATGATCACAGATATTGGAAGTGTGCGATAGGGTAGTGGTTAGCAAATCACCTGGAACACCAGCACCGGACTGTCACTCGAGGGGACAGTGGCTCCATCCCACCTGCCGCTGTTTTGAAACGTAGGCAACTTCGTTCATCCCACATTTGTCTGCGTCTTTCGGAAGATACACTAAAAGCCGGTGGTCCCTTCTGTCTGGTGTCTATGCCAGGGGAAGTAAAAGATCCCACACAGGGGTAAATGTGTAACCTGTAGTGGACTCACAAATTCTAGAGAACAACAACTCCTGCATTAACCCTAGTTTGGGCTATTTGGAGGTAAACCTAAGGCATCCAGAAATGCATTCATATAAAATTATGTTCCACTTGACTAGAGAGCCACTCTAGTGATTACATTTCACATCAATGCTTGGTAACAACCTCCCCACAACCCACCCTGCCACTATGACGCATTTGTTAGGACTGTAACCTCAGGTAACCCCCTCAGCCACACCTCACGTTGGTGGTTGTCTAGGTTTATGAGACGTCCATATTACATTAATTTCCAGATGAATGTGTAACCTAAATAAGGTCTTCAGAATCAATAGCAAATCATCATATGAAGTGATTTTCAACAATAAAGCCTGCAATTTCTATGAAATGCTCAATAGTACCCAGTAGATCATTAATTGTGACAGGCAATCAATACTTCACTGCAACATGTGTAAAACATCTAGTATGAAGAGAGAGATGCAGCCATGTAGCACACTCAGATCACGCAAAACAGAGAAAACGTCTCTTGCATATGCTAGTGGCGTTAAAAAGGGGATTACATGTACATGTAAAATCCATTAATGACATTACAAAAACACAGCCATCTGTCTGTGCAATGCCAGATATCCTGGCTAGTTAGTGCATACAATTATACAGTTTATGCTAACTACTGTGTATACCACACTATTTTACAACAATGACCACCTGTGAGTGCATTGCCAAATCTCACTTTATATTCACATCCCAATTAAGGTTACCCCAAGGTAATTACAAATTTGTTGCACATACCGTTAGGTATAGGAAAGATAACATGATCACCTTGATAAACAGGTGACATCAGCAGTTCCTAGAGTGATCTACTAGTAACATTCCACCAGAACCAGTGGATAGGCAGCTGGTGCCCTCTGGGATTTAAACATGGAGGCACCATTATGAAAATTGACAGCACTCTCACCACGATGGTACCAACTGCATGCTATCTCGCTCATAAGTCTCTCTCAATTTTGGATGTCTCATCAATGTAGCGCGATTTTTTTAATGAAAACTTACAGCATAAACGATCTTACAAATGTCACAGGACTAAAGTTTTAAACAAATGTTTGCTCTAGGACATCACAGTAATTAATGTAAAATAGTCATATATTTAACCACTACCAATGTTTCTAGCAAAAGGCAAAGCTTCACGCAAGTCTCGCAGATAATTCTTATTGTGATGTAGGCTAACTGCAATGGCACCAGTTACTAGCTTATCCAGGGCAGAACTTTTATCTATTTTATTTATAGTGATGCTCATTTTTTGGAGATCATGAGCTATTTTATTCACAAAACTCTCTGAAAATAGTATGGCGTTACAAATTAGTCTTACAGTTTCTTAATTATGAACACAACATTGGCAAAACAAACTAGTTTCATCCAGGGACACCGTCAATATGGGTCTGAAGAGAACCAACTCTGTAATCCAGTAAATCCACTAGTCCTGGGGACCACTTCACTAAGATAAAGAGCTCTTAAGGAAACCCATCTTTGAACAAAATCGGTTGTTACATTAAAAGATTTTTTCGAAACGTAAATATCCATTGGTGTATTACAGAGAACACTATTTCTATGACAAACAAGTGACAATGTCCCACTGGTGCTTTGTGGTGTTGACATTTAAAAAAAAATCTAAATCACTGTTAAGGATCAAAATATATATTGAATTCCAAAATCGGGTTTGAGAGCTCTTAACAACTTTAGTGAAATGGTCCCCTGGTTCCACCAATCACAGAGCAGCGTTACTTACTTGAAGTCTGGGTCTGCCCAGACAGGTTTCTTTAACACTGCATCCGAGACAAACTCAACTGGTTTATACTCGGGGTATTCCTGCTTCCACGAGACAAGGGCGTCGGGCACTTGGAAGCGGTTTATGTTCTTTCCGCGTGGATACAGCTGATTGCGACATTTGTGATGTGTTATGGGCGTAGCCACGCATGAGGTAGACATCTTTGGGGCCGGACTCAATAAGTTACCCATGCGCAACTTGATCTGAGTACAGAAGAAAAACATTTATCTGTAGAGGTTCATAATATATGTCATCACCACAATATAAGTTTTGACAGTCACACTGGTTTGGTGGATACGTGGGTGTTAATTCTTATACATACACGCAGGTTGAGATGTGTTTCATGACCTGAAAGAAAGTATAGAAACACACAAGTGACACACATCAAAAATCACATATCTGTGATTTTATAAGACATTTTTGGCACCCGTCCACTAAAATTTCTACCAGTCCACATGAGGCTCTACCCATCCAAATGATGGGTGGGCAGGTCATAGAGGTTTGTATGCTATGTATGTCATAAATGTCAGTAGCTCCACTCAGTCCCACAAACTGTGATGTGCATAAGTTACGTCCAAACAAATGACACCCTCCAGTTAACATATAAACTCTATGTCTTCATATGCTAATTAGTACCACAGGAGAATAAGGAGACCTTAGTTGAACAATTCCAAGTTAACAGTCACACTGATCCTACCAGTAACAGTAGAGCACCAGACTGACAGTGAAGAGGGCTGGACTTCAACTCCCAGTATTTATCCTAATCATGAGCAACATTTTACTAAAGAAACATTATACATTTATGGTGTCTGTGCAAGATAAGTGATATACCATGCAGGAGGTAAATAAACCACTCCTGTGAGTATCCTTTGATGTCAAATGACTGCCACAAAACAATGCCTTCTTCTTCCTGGTTGATGGCAGACAGATCACATCACATTATCCTCTCTGATCTAATGCTGAGTCATGTGTTCTTAATTGTTCTTATGGAGTCATGTGTTCTTATGCTGAGTCATGTGCTCTTACACCAAGTACCCTGAGTCATGTCCATCACAATACTTTGCTACTCTCCTGTTCTGTACCACACTTGTCTGTTCATCTCTGCCTCTCCACGTTACCTCTCCCACTTCTCGTCTCACCGTCTTCTATTCCCATGCTCCGTTTGTCAATTTCACCTCACTCATCCCCCTCCCCCTCCACACACAATCCTGTCAATCCCAATCTGCTGTGACTCAGCTCCCAACTACTTTCATTTTCACAACTGCGTCACTTCTTTCTCTTTCCAATTACAACAAGCAACAGTCCAACCCACACAATGTCAACACAGACTATGGCTGACATCATAATGACTATAACACACATCTATCTACACATCTGTGACACATCAAATGTACATAACACAGTATAAAAATTATGTTGAATTATGTTCACATAGTCATGTCCTTTCCTTGGCAGGAAAGCTACATCCCACACAACACAACTTACGCAATTAAATCTAACACTACATCATCCAGTCACCACGTATACATCACCTCACAGACATACCTATTTGAAGAACAATCTGGCTGAGAAAGAGCTGAGCACCCTATAGATCCCTTACACACACTGTTTGTAACACTCTCTCAGTCTGATTAAGCACACACGAAACTGAAGCAATGAAACAGGACATGTCAATACTTTGCAGGTGGCCACAGCTTATAGTCATCTCATTACCATAATTCATTTGTGACTTGATTTTAGTGATCTGCTATACAGAACCATTTGTGCTCAATGTGCACTTTTGCTTTGCTATTGAAACTGAAGTTTTGAATGGAAAATATATTTCTTTTAACTTGGGAATGGGGTTATTTGGTTCTAATTATGGTAAGGTCTACATGACTAATTTATTTCAAATTATAATTACAAATCACATTTTATCACACAACATTTTGGGAATATCTCACAATGTGTGTTTTGGAAAATGTACTGAAGACTGCCTGGTCTTTTAACTTATTTCACTTGCAATAAACTGTTAACACAACACACCTAACTACCAATGGAATTGTGTCACTTTTGAATATGTATTTCAGACATACATACTTCACCAGTTCTTCAGTTTATGCCATAAGCTTGAGTACATATACATTATATGAGTTGTTCACACTTTAGTACATACACTTTACATGTTTTATCACACAGGAAGCACATGTAATGTCCCCACCTGTGTGTGACATCAATTCACCTGCAGACTGACACTCACAAAAGACATGACTTTAGATATAAAAAATAGTATATATTTAGCCAACAGAGGGAGCCACATGCATCACCATTGCACAAACTGGTGGCAACGATTGCCTGAGACAAGGGGTGGGCGACCTCAACTGAGGTACATCTATTAAGAATGAGTGAAGACAGTAGTGACCTCTATGTTGACAGTAATCCCACCAGGATATCTTTGGTCACGTGTCCCTTCTTTCTTTAATAACCCTCCCCCATGTCTTCTTCCCAACCTACCAACCACCCCCCTTCCATTGTATACTCTATTCCTCCCACATATCACTGCTCACCTATCCTCCCTCTACCCATCCCACCCTCCCTCACTCCTCCATCCCTCTTCATCCCCTCCCCTTCCCCTTCTGTTGTATCCTCCCTTCCTCCCACATATCACTGCCCACCTATCCTCCCTCTACCCATCCCACCGTCCCTCACTCCTCCATCCCTCTTCCTTCCCTCCCCTCCCCTTCCCCTTCTGTTGTATCCTCCCTTCCTCCCACATATCACTGCCCACCTATCCTCCCTCTATCTATCCCACCCTCCTATCACCCCTCCCTCACTCCTCCATCCCTCCCCTCCCCCTTCCATTGTATCTCTCCCTTCCTCCCACCTATCCTCCCTCTATCTATCCCACCCTCCTATCACCCCTCCCTCACTCCTCCATCCCTCCCCTCCCTTCCATTGTATCCTCCCTTCCTCCCACCTATCCTCCCTCTATCAATCCCACCCTCCTATCATCCCTCACTCACTCCCCCACCCCTCTTCCTTCCCTCCCCCTTTCCCGCTCGCCCATCTAATCCGTCCTCCTGACTTCCCACCGTCTTTCGTTGCTGAGTTCTCCTTCACACCTCCTACCAACCCACCTGGCAGTGCAGCAGACACAGGCCCTAGGCAGCCTTGTGTCATTACTAATGCATCAGACACTGACCCCTGTGGTTACAGCCCTGTACCATGGACTAGCTGTCAACAATAATAAAGTCTCCCTGAAGGCAATATCACAGTGACACCCACGTCTTACCAGTCAATAAACTTTGATGCATTTATACAGAGATTTAACCTGTAATGTCAGCTGCTGGACATGCTAGCCTATTCTACATCACACTGACGGAAAACTGAAACCTTATCTTGCACAACTATTTTAAAGAAAATTGTTTAGTTCTTCTTGCAAATAGTTTTTTATTCCACCAAAATCTATAAAAAAATAAATATGCATTCTTTTATATGATCTATTCAAAGTTCAAGTAATTATATGGAAATAAAACTTGCTTATTTAAAACTAAACTGTTTAATGGAAGGTGTTTAATAATATTCTTAACAAAATGGACGCCCGCAGTCAGTGTTTCCTGTACTATGGAGGAGCTGTCAGTGACACTGAAGGCTCCCTCAAGACATTGTCACAGAGACACCCACAGCTTAACAGTCAGTGAACTTTTATGGCTTTATACAGCGATTTAAATTACACAGTCAGGTGATCAGAAAACATGCTATGCTATGTTTGCCTGTTTTATACCACAAACACACAACACTTAAACCTTACTTTCTGCAACTAATGGCACAATGCTTGTTGCAAATAGTTTTTACATCACTAACGTGTTAATGATATCTTTTTTTCAATGTCCACAACTTTCAATTCAATTTTTTAATAAAGTTATTTTAAAAGTTCAAATAATTACATTTTGGAACCAAATTGTTTATTGTCGGGCATGATTTAACTAATGCGCTTAATAAAATGGATCATGGTCGTAATACTGTAAGCAGATAAGTAATTATAACACTTCTATAGGGCCTATATCTTTGTAAATTCAAGCTCAGAGGTGCCACAAACACAATCATTTAGCGTAATCATAAATGAGGACAGGGAAGCGTTCAACAATTTATAAAGACCCCAATACAAAAATTATAACAAAGAACATTGGGAATAAGTGAAACTGGACACTGGGATGGAGCGAAAAAGAAGTGTCATGGCGTCTCACCTTACACCCCAAAGACGAGGTGAACAGAAAACAGCAAAGAACAAACGGACAGACGGACGGACAGGCTGGCAGTGGTGGGGCGAGACAAGACCGGACCTGGGGCAACGTCCTTCCTAGCTGACCTAGACACTTGGCCATTCACTCAACCAGTGGACATGGACTGACCGCTGGGCAGACTGATCAGTTACCACCACCTGTGGACACGCAGAACCAAAGATGACCCATCAGGGTCTAACCAAGTACCTAGCAACTGTCATCTCATGAATATTCTCACTCACAAGTTCATGAAATCTAAAAAATTAAATAGTTTGTACTGGTTCGAATTACTAGTGACCCACATTCGTGGTGTGGATGTTAATATTTTGAGCTTCAAAATCACCACCAGTAGCTGTTGGATTTAGTGGAGGTGACATGGTTGTTAAGACACTACCCACATACCCCGTTTGGATATCCACAATTAGTGCCAATGTGGATATTCTTCCCAACAGGTGGTGCCACTGTTGTGATTTTCTCTGTGATGTATCAATATCGAAATATCCAAATTATATACATAATGTCCTCTGGTCTGAGGAACTTACAAACCTATGTGACTATGTTAGTTTGCATCATCCTTTCAATGGTGGACACAAATTTAGTCGCAATACCATCACCAAGTCTGATCATTTTGTCATAAAAACACACTTTGTTGTATAAATTCCACACAATTACTTCTAGCATAATCACTGTGACAACATCTGTTATGACTACCAGCATGCTGTGTTTAACTTGAAAGGCTAGATATGCAATGTGTCACGTTGACTGAATGTAAGATTAAGCTTGCCATACAAAGAGAACAGTCAGAGTACTGTTTAAACAAACATGAGTCATTAAAACACACTTACGTCAAGTCATTATATAAAAACATAATGTGATATATCTGGTGTCTAACTGATCATAAAAACAAGTTTCTTGAGATTAACTATGTCCAGAATTTGAAGTAATTGATAGTACTTCTTTATGCGATTTTACGATAAAACAATCGGAATGTAACATTCAGCTGTACCAATATGGCCTTATATAGAACCCTGTCCATTCGGCATTTGGATGCATGAAACCTGTTTTTTGGAAATGTCACTGAACTGGTGATGGACGGCTAAAAAATGAGGGGCAAAAATCTTTAAAATCATATATTTTGTCAATTATGCTTTGGAAATCGGTGTCACACATTTGTTTAGAGGTTATTTCAGGTCATAATACACATCTCAACTGGTGTGTATGTATGTGACTTAACATGCATGTGTTCACCACCAAATTTTGGACTGGCGACATTTTATCTTGCTCATGTAGAGCGCAATGGCTCATGGGTAGAGCTTCGGACTCTTGACTACGAGAACCCGGGTTCGAATCCTGTGTTACGGTGTTAAAACCTTGAGCAAGTTCTTTCACTCTACATTTCTCCAGTTCACCCAGCTGTATAAGTGAGTGCCTGGCTATAGACAGTGGTGGATATGTGTACGAGCAGCCTTCGCGTATTAATTGTAGCATATGGCTGGATGCTTCCCAGAGAAGCCGAGATGGTGTCTGAGTGAACAGGTCTGTCAGGGAAGTAAAGTGTATAGCGCTTTGAATGGTCCTGAGGACTGGATACTGCGCTATATAAGAACTTGCTTTTGCCTTTATAAACACCTGCGTACCACACATTGACACACCTGTGTGGTTTGGTGTAGAACCTGAACAAAACAGCACAAGTGTGGGACAGAAACTAAACAGAGAAGGAGAGCACATATTGCATCTAGTCTTGCATGCAGGTCACATTCACCTTCCATTACAGAGGGTCCCCCACTAAAAGCCCTGACAAGTGCCTACATTGTGCATGCTCAAGAAAGATATTAAGAAACTTAACCCAACCCTCATAAGCTATAGAAACTCATCAAAGATCACGACACACTCCACACCGGTGAAATCATACTGCGATCTCAGCATCTGACAGGTGTTGTTACCTGGAAATATGAGGGGTCTATGCTACTACGACTGTATAAAATATCTCAACACCACTGTCCATACCACAATATACACTGTGCAATATTTTGGTAACGGCCATTACTCTGTCATGTAACAAATGACATGTTACGCTGAAAACCGAGGTTTTATTTGTAAACTTATAAAATCTGTCCATTTGAATAAATTTAAGGTTTGTTGTTAGTGTGTATTCACAGTTTAAATAAACGTCTGAGTTTTGGCCTGTTTAAACTGTGAATAATAATAATAACTTCTATTGTGCCTAAATCCACTAATAGGTGTAAATTGACTTCACTAAGTTCTAAAGTATGAGGGCCCCTCATCTGTATACGGGTGTAGAGTGATTCATCTCAGACGAACATTCCTGTGCATGGAACAACAGCACAGCATTACATCATATACCTGATACTAAGGTATTGAAACACCACTGGGCCACAACACCGTTACTGTTGGCCACGACACTTTTACTGTTGGCCACAACACCGTTACTGTTGGCCACGACACCATTACTGTTGGCCACGCCACCATTACTGTTGGCCACGACACCGTTACTGTTGGCCACAACACCGTTACTGTTGGCCATGCCACCATTACTGTTGGCCATGCCACCATTACTGTTGGCCACGACACTGTTACTGTTGGCCACGCCACCGTTACTGTTGGCCACGACACCGTTACTGTTGGCCACGACACCGTTACTGTTGGCCATGACACCATTACTGTTGGCCACAACACCTTACTGTTGGCCACTACACCGTTACTGTTGGCCACAACACCATTACTTTGGCCAGACACCGTTACTGTTGGCTACACCGTTACTGTTGGCCACAACACCGTTACTGTTGGCCACAACACCGTTACTGTTGGCCACAACACCGTTACTGTTGGCCACAACACCGTTACTGTTGGCCACAACACCGTTACTGTTGGCCACAACATCGTTACTGTTGGCCACAACACCGTTACTGTTGGCCACAACACTGTTACTGTTGGCCACAACACCGTTACTGTTGGCTGCAACACCGTTACTGTTGGCCACAACATGTTACTGTTGGCTGCAACACCGTTACTGTTGGCCACGACACGGTTACTGTTGGCTGCACACCGTTACTGTTACAACACGTTACTGTTGGCCACAACACCTTACTGTTGCAACACCGTTACTGTTGGCCACAACACCGTTACTGTTGGCCAACACCTTACTGTTGGCTGCACACCGTTACTGTTGGCCACAACATTCGTTACTGTTGGCCAACACCGTTACTGTTGGCCACGACAACACGTTACTGTTGGCTGCCAACACCGTTACTGTTGGCCACAACACCATTACTGTTGGCTGCAACACCGTTACTGTTGCCACAACATCGTTACTGTTGGCTGCAGACACCGTTACTGTTGGCCACACACCGTTACTGTTGGCACAACACCGTTACTGTTGGCCACAACACCATTACTGTTGGCTGCACACCGTTACTGTTAGCCACAACATCTGTTCCCCTGTTGGCCATGACCACTCGATTACTGTTGGCCATGCACACCGTTACTGTTGGCCACACACATTACTGTTGGCTGCACACCGTTACTGTTGGCCACGACACCGTTACTGTTGGATTGCCACGACACCGTTACTGTTGGCTGCACGTACTGTCCACCATTACTGTTGGCCAACACCGTTACTGTTGCCAAACACCGTTACTGTTGGCCACAGTTACGTACCATGTTACTGTTGGCTGTACACTGTTACTGTTGCCAGACACCGTTACTGTTGGCCACGACACCGTTACTGTTGGCTGCAACACCGTTACTGTTGGCCATGACACCATTACTGTTGGCTGCAACACCGTTACTGTTGGCCACAACACCGTTACTGTTGGCTGCAACACCGTTACTGTTGGCCACGACACCGTTACTGTTGGCTGCAACACCGTTACTGTTGGCCACAGACACCATTACTGTTGGCTGCAACACCGTTACTGTTGGCCACAACACCATTACTGTTGGCTGCAACACCGTTACTGTTAGCCATGACACCGTTACTGTTGGCTGCACACCGTTACTGTTGGCCACAACACCATTACTGTTGGCTGCAACACCGTTACTGTTAGCCATGACACCGTTACTGTTGGCTGCTACACCGTTACTGTTGGCCATGACACCGTTACTGTTGGCTGCAACACCGTTACTGTTGGCTGCACACCGTTACTGTTGCCATGACACCTTACTGTTGGCTGCAACACCGTTACTGTTGGCCCGACACCGTTACTGTTGGCTGCAACACGTTTACTGTTGTGTCCACAACACCATTACTGTTAGTGCAACACCGTTACTGTTGGCTGCAACTTGACACCGTTACTGTTGGCTGCAACACCGTTACTGTTGCCACAACACCGTTACTGTATGGCCACACACGTTACTGTTGGCCACAATCACCGTTACTGTTGGCCAACACCGTTACTGTTGGCCACAACACCATTACTGTTGGCTGCAACACCGTTACTGTTAGGGCGCAACCCAACACCGTTACTGTTGGCTGCTACACCAGTTACTGTTGGCCACAGACACCGTTACTGTTGGCCACAACACCGTTACTGTTGGCCACAACACCGTTACTGTTGGCCACGACACCGTTACTGTTGGCCACAACACCGTTACTGTTGGCTGCAACACCGTTACTGTTGGCCACAACACCATTACTGTTGGCTGCAACACCGTTACTGTTGGCCACAACACTGTTACTGTTGGCCACAACACCGTTACTGTTGGCCACAACATTCACGTTACTGTTGGCTGCTAACACCGTTACTGTTGGCCACATACGATCGTTACTGTTGGCTGCAACACCGTTACTGTTGGCCACAACATTATGGCTGTACACTACTGTTGGCCACAACACCGTTACTGTTGGCTGCACACCGTTACTGTTGGCCACAACACCGTTACTGTTGGCTGCAACACCGTTACTGTTAGAACTTTGGGCAAAACACCGTTACTGTTGGCCACAACATACTGTTAGCATGACCGTTACTGTTGGCTGCAACACCGTTACTGTTGGCCACAACACCGTTACTGTTGGCTGCAACACCGTTACTGTTGGCCACGACACCGTTACTGTTGGCCACAACACCGTTACTGTTGGCCACGACACCGTTACTGTTGGCCAAAACCGTTACTGTTGGCCACAACACCGTTACTGTTGGCTGCAACACCGTTACTGTTGGCCACAACACCGTTACTGTTGGCTGCAACACCGTTACTGTTGGCTGCAACACCGTTACTGTTGGCCACGACACCGTTACTGTTGGCCACAACACCGTTACTGTTGGCCACGACACCATTACTGTTGGCTGCAACACCGTTACTGTTGGCCACAACACCGTTACTGTTGGCTGCAACACCGTTACTGTTGGCTGCAACACCGTTACTGTTGGCCACAACATCGTTACTGTTGGCTGCTACACCGTTACTGTTGGCCACGACACCATTACTGTTGGCTGCAACACCGTTACTGTTGGCCACAACATCGTTACTGTTGGCTGCTACACCGTTACTGTTAGCCACAACACCATTACTGTTGGCCACAACACCGTTACTGTTAGTCATAACACTGTTACTGTTGGCTGCAACACCGTTACTGTGGGCCACAACACCGTTACTGTTGGCTGCTACACCGTTATTGTTAGCCACAACACCATTACTGTTGGCACAACACCGTTACTGTTGGCCACAACACCGTTACTGTTAGCCAACACCGTTACTGTTGGCTGCTACACCGTTACTGTTAGCCACAACACCATTACTGTTGGCTGCTACACCGTTACTGTTAGCCACAAACCGTTACTGTTGGTCACAACACCGTTACTGTTGGCCACAACACCATATTAATACTAGTGGTGTATGAATAAACACACGAGAGAGGGTAAAGATAAGTGTAGTAAAGTTATCCACAAACCTTTAAAGATATGGAAAATGCCTAAACTTAAAAGAATACGGTGTAACCATTTAAAAATATAAAGTGATCAAATTTAAGTGTCTTAATTACTAAATGGCTATCAAATTACTTTATAGAGTTATCCTCTCCTTTTCAAGCACAAAACCATCTACGTAAACTCACCTATTTAAACTAAATGTCATTTGATTCAACTAGATCTAAGTTGGTTTCTGTATGATCGTTTCTCAGTGCCGGACCTTAATCCAGTGGCTGGGATGGCTATTTGGTGTCTTCCCATTACAACTACTTCCCAGTATAGCTACTTTTTATTCCCATTACAACTACTACCCCAGGGTAATTAAGTTTGACCGTTGAACTAGTCCCATTATAGCTACTTTTCTATTTCTCCGTTTCACAATGTAACAAGGTAAGGGAGCATTAACTATTTCATCTCCATCCAGCTGACGTCCATGAGGGGTGGACGGCTTTGATGTGTGTCCCACTGAGGAATTTCCACAACTGATAACTTTTAATAAGTACTTTGTGGAGACATGGCTTGGTGATGATTCAAAGATCTCCACGGACATGTGGAATGTCTACACAGAAACTGACAAATGAACAAACAACCATGTTGAGGGATGGAATTTTAAGTTTGCAAAAGTGGTGGGGAAACACCATCCCAACATCTTCCAGTTCATGGTTGCTCAACATGATGCTGCTGCCCACCACCAAAAAACAAAAATAATTGATGACTCATTAATTTTGGACAACTGCAATTCTGTACTCTGGACAATTAACATAGCTGTCCTTAAAAAAATGTTTTGCACACATGTTTTATGGTATATTTTCCATTTCAAATAACTGACAGTTACATTTATATACATATATCATTCTTATGACTTTTAAAATGTGTCCTTCATTGATACATTTCATGTAGAAATCTTACAATAATCTAAAATAGTTAATGCTCCCTCTTGCTGTCCCCTCCAGAATTGTGTAATTAATAAGTAATTATAACGGGACTAGCTTCCCTGTCAAACTTAACGAGTAGCTATAATGGGGAAAACGTAGCTATAACAGGAAGTAGATATAACGGGAAGCATGTGTGACATAATGCGGCATATGCTGGCCTTACTTACATAACCCATTCAGAAGTGAAATAGCTGGTCTAGGTCTGTTACATAGTTGACTGTTACTAACAACTGGATATACGGGTAAGTTCACAGGTTGGCAACCCCTTTAGCATGTTGACACTTGTACTTTTTAGAATAATTGCATTCCATATAAAATGATCCACTGTACTTTGTAGATATACTGGTACCAGTCAGAAAAGGAGCTCTGATGTCACAAGTTTTGTCGTTGTAAGTTTGTTCTGGCTTTGGACATAGAAACCGGACAGGGTAACATTGTTTTTAGTGCTAAGCAAGCTGCGAAGGAAACATGCTTTCTATTTCAACATTCAAATTAATTATGTTGTAAACAAACTTTCATGTTGGTAACCACTTTGAAGTGATGATTTTAGGCATCTAAAATTCACATTTAAAAAAATAACCAGTCTTTGACTACAAAATGATAGATGTATATAAAAAATATTGTAATTAATTCTTTAAATTGCCATACTTAAAATACAAGTCATTCAACTAGAACTGACCCATTGCTTGTCATATGACGGGGAAATACTGATATGTAAACAACACCATGCACTTTCAATCTGACACATTTAACTTAATTATGGCAGCAACACTGTAAGTGTACTCTATTTTAAAACTACATTTTAATGGTCCTATAAAGTTGTAATGGTATTTGCAGTGTACTTCAAACACAAAATAGGTGAATTCAGCCCACATCACAAAGCCGTCAAGTTCAACTTCGCAATTACAGTGACATACCTCAGTGATTCGCTGTGTGAAAACGACACGTTCGTGGAAGTAGCACGTGAACACAAGTACACACGTGCAGAAAACCAACAGCCAGCACCATCTGGTGTTGACATAGAGGGTCTTTGAATCTGAAAGACCAAACAATGAAATCGTTATTGTAATGACGGTTTGTAACCATATTTCTTATAATCAACTCTGTAATATAATATATTAAAAAATATGAGTCAGCAACATTTGCAGTAGCCATGGACACAGGATGTAATAAGGATATGGTAACATTCTGATTTATGTATGTATAATTGTAAGGTTAAGTTCTTATATAGCACAGTATCCAATCCTCAGGACTGCTCAAAGCGCTTTACACTTTACTTCCCTGTTCAATCAAACACCTTCTCAACTTCTCTGGGAAACATCCAGCCATATGATAGAATTAATGCGCGAAGGCTGCTCAATGCTCATACGCATATCCACCACTGTCTATAGCCAGGTACTCATTTATACAGCTGAGTGAACTGGGGCAATGTAGAGTGATTCGAACCCGGGTCATCTTAGTCGAGAGTCTGAAGCTCTACCCCTGAACCATTGTGCTCTAACAAATTGTATTAATCAGTTGTAACTGATTACTCACACACATTACAGAGTGAAAGTAAATATTGGTCCAGGGTCCAACTGGCTGTAACATGTATTTACATAATATTTTATGTCCATATTGAGCCATCAGCTTTTTTAATTTACATATTTCCACCCAGTGTAATATAATTTTAATAACATTTTATATTTACTAAAATTTAGATATTATATATTTACTAAAACGTATATTTTTATTATATATATACATATTACATATGAATGAATACATAATAATATACATACATACATATATGTATAACATATATATATATATATATATATATATATATATATATATATATATATATATATGTAATGTATATATAATATAATTATACTATATATATAATGTAAAAAATTGTACAGTAATAACACCAAATATGTACATAAAATACAGTTTATATTATTATATAAATAATCACTGTAACTACTTACAAACTATACAGACTCACAACACTGAGTTCTGGCCACAATATTGACAACCCGATACACCAGACATCAACACAGCACAACCACCAAAACATAGCATAACCACCTGCCACAGCCACAGCCACCACCACCAGTCAATAACACTTGTCCATATGTACTTAAAATGCCAGCATCTAAACCCATCTTCGGTGCTTCCACTTCTTAGACCAACCCACACAGCCTGTGACAAACACCCTGTCCCCTCGGACCACTGTCACTGCTACTCCTCAACAAGTGTCCAGCTGTTGACGCAAACGTGCCACGTTGTCTGTCATGTGTGTGCACGCGCATAACAAAAAAATATGGTAAAATGCCAGCAGCTGAGGCGGCCGACGGTAGACTTGTGCACAGTTGGCACTATGTTTTACACAGCACCACGCTCTGTGACAAGCTCTTATTATCTTGTCGCGTGTCTGCAGCTAATTAATCATGCACCACCTATGAAGTCCATGCGTGCCACGGTCTCAACACCGGGTGGCTGGTTAAATCTCCACAATTGATATTTTTATTGTAATTCACCCCAATCATTGTTCATAATTTCTGAATTAATTACCTCAGCCTTCTTCAGTTTAGTCCTGTTTACAAGTTCAAGACTGTCACATAAGAAGCAGTTGATTTGTTTGTAGTTGTAGTGGTTGTAGCCATACAGACACACTTATAAGCTGTCTGATCAAGTGTCCTGGTTGTAGCCATACAGACACACTTGTAAGCTGTCTGATCAAGTGTCCTGGTTGTAGCCATACAAACACAATTATAAGCTGTCTCATCAAATGTCCTGGTTGTAGCCATACAAACACACTTATAAGCTGTCTCATCAAATGTCCTGGTTGTAGCCATACAAACACACTTATAAGCTGTCTGATCAAATGTCCTGGTTGTAGCCATACAGACACACTTATAAGCTGTCTCATCAAATGTCCTGGTTGTAGCCATACAAACACACTTATAAGCTGTCTGATCAAATGTCCTGGTTGTAGCCATACAGACACACTTATAAGCTGTCTGATCAAGTGTCCTGGTTGTAGTCATACAAACACACCTATAAACTATCTGATCAAGTGTCCTGGTTGTAGCCATACAAACACACTTATAAGCTGTCTGATCAAGTGTCCTGGTTGTAGCCATACAGACACACTTGTAAGCTGTCTGATCAAGTGTCCTGGTTGTAGTCATACAAACACACCTATAAACTATCTGATCAAGTGTCCTGGTTGTAGCCGTACAAACACACTTGTAAGCTGTCTGATCAAGTGTCCTGGTTGTAGCCATACAAACACACTTGTAAGCTGTCTGATCAAGTGTCCTGGTTGTAGCCATACAAACACACTTGTAAGCTGTCTGATCAAGTGTCCTGGTTGTAGCCATACAGACACACCTATAAACTATCTGATCAAGTGTCCTGGTTGTAGCCATACAAACACACTTGTAAGCTGTCTGATCAAGTGTCCTGGTTGTAGCCATACAGACACACCTATAAGCTGTCTGATCAAGTGTCCTGGTTGTAGTCATACAAACACACCTATAAACTATCTGATCAAGTGTCCTGGTTGTAGCCGTACAAACACACTTGTAAGCTGTCTGATCAAGTGTCCTGGTTGTAGCCATACAAACACACTTGTAAGCTGTCTGATCAAGTGTCCTGGTTGTAGCCATACAAACACACTTGTAAGCTGTCTGATCAAGTGTCCTGGTTGTAGCCATACAGACACACCTATAAACTATCTGATCAAGTGTCCTGGTTGTAGCCATACAAACACACTTGTAAGCTGTCTGATCAAGTGTCCTGGTTGTAGCCATACAGACACACCTATAAGCTGTCTGATCAAGTGTCCTGGTTGTAGCCATACAGACACACTTGTAAGCTGTCTGATCAAGTGTCCTGGTTGTAGCCATACAGACACACTTATAAGCTGTCTGATCAAGTGTCCTGGTTGTAGCCATACAGACACACTTGTAAGCTGTCTGATCAAGTGTCCTGGTTGTAGCCATACAGACACACTTGTAAGCTGTCTGATCAAGTGTCCTGGTTGTAGCCATACAGACACACTTATAAGCTGTCTGATCAAGTGTCCTGGTTGTAGCCATACAAACACACTTGTAAGCTGTCTGATCAAGTGTCCTGGTTGTAGCCATACAGACACACTTATAAGCTGTCTGATCAAGTGTCCTGGTTGTAGCCATACAGACACACTTGTAAGCTGTCTGATCAAGTGTCCTGGTTGTAGCCATACAAACACACTTGTAAGCTGTCTGATCAAGTGTCCTGGTTGTAGCCATACAAACACACTTGTAAGCTGTCTGATCAAGTGTCCTGGTTGTAGCCATACAAACACACTTGTAAGCTGTCTGATCAAGTGTCCTGGTTGTAGCCATACAAACACACTTGTAAGCTGTCTGATCAAGTGTCCTGGTTGTAGCCATACAGACACACTTGTAAGCTGTCTGATCAAGTGTCCTGGTTGTAGCCATACAAACACACTTGTAAGCTGTCTGATCAAGTGTCCTGGTTGTAGCCATACAGAACACACTTGTAAGCTGTCTGATCAAGTGTCCTGGTTGTAGCCATACAAACACACTTGTAAGCTGTCTGATCAAGTGTCCTGGTTGTAGCCATACAAACACACTTGTAAGCTGTCTGATCAAGTGTCCTGGTTATAGCCATACAAACACACTTGTAAGCTGTCTGATCAAGTGTCCTGGTTGTAGCCATACAAACACACTTGTAAGCTGTCTGATCAAGTGTCCTGGTTGTAGCCATACAAACACACTTGTAAGCTGTCTGATCAAGTGTCCTGGTTGTAGCCATACAAACACACTTGTAAGCTGTCTGATCAAGTGTCCTGGTTGTAGCCATACAAACACACTTGCAAGCTGTCTGATCAAGTGTCCTGGTTGTAGCCATACAAACACACTTGTAAGCTGTCTGATCAAGTGTCCTGGTTGTAGCCATACAAACACACTTGTAAGCTGTCTGATCAAGTGTCCTGGTTATAGCCATACAAACACACTTGTAAGCTGTCTGATCAAGTGTCCTGGTTGTAGCCATACAAACACACTTGTAAGCTGTCTGATCAAGTATCCTGGTTGTAGCCATACAAACACAATTGCAAGCTGTCTGATCAAGTGTCCTGGTTGTAGCCATACAAACACACTTGTAAGCTGTCTGATCAAGTGTCCTGGTTGTAGCCATACAAACACACTTGTAAGCTGTCTGATCAAGTGTCCTGGTTGTAGCCATACAAACACACTTGTAAGCTGTCTGATCAAGTGTCCTGGTTGTAGCCATACAAACACACTTGTAAGCTGTCTGATCAAGTGTCCTGGTTGTAGCCATACAAACACACTTGTAAGCTGTCTGATCAAGTGTCCTGGTTGTAGCCATACAAACACACTTGTAAGCTGTCTGATCAAGTGTCCTGGTTGTAGCCATACAAACACACTTGTAAGCTGTCTGATCAAGTGTCCTGGTTGTAGCCATACAAACACACTTGTAAGCTGTCTGATCAAGTGTCCTGGTTGTAGCCATACAAACACACTTGTAAGCTGTCTGATCAAGTGTCCTGGTTGTAGCCATACAAACACACTTGTAAGCTGTCTGATCAAGTGTCCTGGTTATAGCCATACAAACACACTTGTAAGCTGTCTGATCAAGTGTCCTGGTTGTAGCCATACAAACACACTTGTAAGCTGTCTGATCAAGTGTCCTGGTTGTAGCCATACAAACACACTTATAAGCTGTCTGATCAAGTGTCCTGGTTGTAGCCATACAAACACACTTGTAAGCTGTCTGATCAAGTGTCCTGGTTGTAGCCATACAAACACACTTATAAGCTGTCTGATCAAGTATCCTGGTTGTAGCCATACAAACACACTTGTAAGCTGTCTGATCAAGTGTCCTGGTTGTAGCCATACAAACACACTTACAAGCTGTCTGATCAAGTATCCTGGTTGTAGCCATACAAACACAATTGCAAGCTGTCTGATCAAGTGTCCTGGTTGTAGCCATACAAACACACTTATAAGCTGTCTGATCAAGTGTCCTGGTTGTAGCCATACAAACACACTTGTAAGCTGTCTGATCAAGTGTCCTGGTTGTAGCCATACAAACACACTTGTAAGCTGTCTGATCAAGTGTCCTGGTTGTAGCCATACAAACACACTTGTAAGCTGTCTGATCAAGTGTCCTGGTTGTAGCCATACAAACACAATTATAAGCTGTCTGATCAAGTGTCCTGGTTGTAGCCATACAAACACACTTGTAAGCTGTCTGATCAAGTGTCCTGGTTGTAGCCATACAAACACACTTGTAAGCTGTCTGATCAAGTGTCCTGGTTGTAGCCATACAAACACAATTATAAGCTGTCTGATCAAGTGTCCTGGTTGTAGCCATACAAACACACTTGTAAGCTGTCTGATCAAGTGTCCTGGTTGTAGCCATACAAACACAATTATAAGCTGTCTGATCAAGTGTCCTGGTTGTAGCCATACAAACACACTTGTAAGCTGTCTGATCAAGTGTCCTGGTTGTAGCCATACAAACACAATTATAAGCTGTCTGATCAAGTGTCCTGGTTGTAGCCATACAAACACAATTATAAGCTGTCTGATCAAGTGTCCTGGTTGTAGCCATACAAACACACTTGTAAGCTGTCTGATCAAGTATCCTGGTTGTAGCCATACAAACACAATTATAAGCTGTCTGATCAAGTATCCTGGTTGTAGCCATACAAACACAATTATAAGCTGTCTGATCAAGTGTCCTGGTTGTAGCCATACAAACACAATTATAAGCTGTCTGATCAAGTGTCCTGGTTGTAGCCATACAAACACAATTATAAGCTGTCTGATCAAGTGTACCCGGTTGTAGCCATACAAACACAATTATAAGCTGTCTGATCAAGTGTCCTGGTTGTAGCCATACAAACACAATTATAAGCTGTCTGATCAAGTGTCCTGGTTGTAGCCATACAAACACACTTGTAAGCTGTCTGATCAAGTGTCCTGGTTGTAGCCATACAAACACAATTATAAGCTGTCTGATCAAGTGTACTGGTTGTAGCCATACAAACACAATTATAAGCTGTCTGATCAAGTGTCCTGGTTGTAGCCATACAAACACACTTGTAAGCTGTCTGATCAAGTGTCCTGGTTGTAGCCATACAAACACACTTGTAAGCTGTCTGATCAAGTGTCCTGGTTGTAGCCATACAAACACACTTGTAAGCTGTCTGATCAAGTGTCCTGGTTGTAGCCATACAAACACAATTATAAGCTGTCTGATCAAGTGTCCTGGTTGTAGCCATACAAACACACTTGTAAGCTGTCTGATCAAGTGTACTGGTTGTAGCCATACAAACACACTTGTAAGCTGTCTGATCAAGTATCCTGGTTGTAGCCATACAAACACAATTATAAGCTGTCTGATCAAGTGTCCTGGTTGTAGCCATACAAACACAATTATAAGCTGTCTGATCAAGTGTCCTGGTTGTAGCCATACAAACACAATTATAAGCTGTCTGATCAAGTGTACTGGTTGTAGCCATACAAACACAATTATAAGCTGTCTGATCAAGTGTCCTGGTTGTAGCCATACAAACACACTTATAAGCTGTCTGATCAAGTGTCCTGGTTGTAGCCATACAAACACACTTGTAAGCTGTCTGATCAAGTGTCCTGGTTGTAGCCATACAAACACAATTATAAGCTGTCTGATCAAGTGTACTGGTTGTAGCCATACAAACACAATTATAAGCTGTCTGATCAAGTGTCCTGGTTGTAGCCATACAAACACACTTATAAGCTGTCTGATCAAGTGTCCTGGTTGTAGCCATACAAACACACTTGTAAGCTGTCTGATCAAGTGTCCTGGTTGTAGCCATACAAACACACTTGTAAGCTGTCTGATCAAGTGTCCTGGTTGTAGCCATACAAACACAATTATAAGCTGTCTGATCAAGTGTCCTGGTTGTAGCCATACAAACACACTTGTAAGCTGTCTGATCAAGTGTCCTGGTTGTAGCCATACAAACACACTTGTAAGCTGTCTGATCAAGTGTCCTGGTTGTAGCCATACAAACACACTTATAAGTTATCTGATCAAGTGTCCTGATTGTAGTCATACAAACACACCTTAGACCTATAAACTATCTGATCAAGTGTACTGGTTGTAGCCATACAAACACACTTATAAGTTATCTGATCAAGTGTCCTGGTTGTAGTCATACAAACACACCTATAAACTATCTGATCAAGTGTCCTGGTTGTAGCCATACAAACACACCTATAAACTATCTGATCAAGTGTACTGGTTGTAGCCATACAAACACACTTATAAGTTATCTGATCAAGTGTCCTGGTTGTAGTCATACAAACACACCTATAAACTATCTGATCAAGTGTCCTGGTTGTAGCCATACAAACACACCTATAAACTATCTGATCAAGTGTACTGGTTGTAGCCATACAAACACACTTATAAGTTATCTGATCAAGTGTCCTGGTTGTAGTCATACAAACACACCTATAAACTATCTGATCAAGTGTCCTGGTTGTAGCCATACAAATGCACCTATAAACTATATGATCAAGTGTCCTGGTTATAGTCAAGCAAACACACTTATAAGTTATCTGATCAACTAATCAAAGTAATTTGTTTATTTCAACCTACAAATACAGTTGTTTTTACATATACTGCCTGTGCTTATTACCTAAACTAATGACACACTAAAAGCATGAATGTAAATAAGATTCTAGATGACCTTTAAATAAATGCTGTAACGCATGAAAACACAATGCATCCTATCCTGTGCCCTGCTTATTTCACTAACTTGCAGTTCTTTCTAGTTAATAAATTGGATAACTACAAGTACAAAGCAGAAAGCCAAAACATGAGACACAGCCAAGACAACGATTGGTAAACACATCCATAAACTTGTGCGAATTATGTCGACAGTTTAATGAAGAACCTGATGAATGGAGCATTACTTCTGGAGACATGGAATAGATCCACTCATCACACATCTTACTAGCATAGCAGCAAGACGCCACTAGAACCAACCTCTTTGGAAGAGAACAGGCCTAGGAACTATCCATTGGTGGGGTCAAATATGTATACTGTGTATTTAAATATAATAATAATATTATGCTTATTTTGCATATAAAATGTGTATATTTATTAAAGGTCCATATTTGTATTCGATTTGTATCTGGCATAACTGACCAATACTCATCAAATACGCACCCTGAATTTGGTTGAATAGGCACATTTTACTTTTAGGATATCAATGAACATGTCATTACCTTATCTTGCATATTTCCACACTATTTAAGGCCATAATGTCTGTACTTTTCTTTAAAATGTCTCTACCACAATGAAGTGTATTCGAATTGAGCCATTCCTTTTTTATTCTAATACACATATTTTTATTTCATCAGGTGTATTTGTAGGACATTTTAAAATGAGACGTATTTGTGTAACCATTTTTAATGCAACATTATTTGTATTTAATAAAAAACATAAGATTAGAATGCAAATTTATGTTATGATCAAAAATTTATGTTATGATCCAAAGCTCCAACTCATCCAAGATGGGTTTTCAGACACCCAATTTCAGCAGCAACACCAGTCACGGCTGGGCGACCAACTGTGACATTACCGACCTACTATATGTTTTTCCCTATTCATAATTTTTCTACGCTGCAAAAGGTTAGAAATCACATCTTCTGACATGGATACATCAATAAACACACGTATCGACCTCCTAGGGGCCCAATCAGTGACATCTCGTGTGATTGCTGCGGGATCAATATTGATGAATACTAACGTGCTGGCTGGCATAACCGTGATGAACGCAATCAGGTCTGGAGGATTACTTGGTCAAGTCTGATGCAATCTCACTGCTCAACTGTTTGCAATACCAACGAGTAAATCACCAATGTCTACATATCTTGTCTCGTCGCCAATTCCATGGACAAGACAGAGAGATTGTAGGTTTGACTGAGCAGTGGAGGGGTAATGAAAAACTGAATCATGCACCCTAACATGCTGCACATTTTTATAAATATAGGCCATATTGTCAATGTAGTTTGTGGTGGACAGGTAACCATGTACTGAAATCTACAAACTAAACGTTTGCGCATTAACAATTTCTGAATCAATATTTGTTATATTACGTTTTGAGCCCATTTTATCAAGAAAATAGTTTCATATACCGGTAGTTTTATTAAATTAAAATTTAGTCCAATTTTGGTGCCAGCTGTTACGAATCTAGATTATATACAACTGCCATTTCAGTTCAATCCCACCTGCTCAAATTTAAACACTGTTCTCCAATCACCAACATCATGGTTCTTTCTATAGAGAGACTAAAGCTGAAATGCTGTTGTTTCAGGACTTTACGGAGGATACAATTATTGCCAGTCACACAGTTTCGGTAGACACATCCATATCAACTCACACATACACAAGCCCGGGAAGATGTGTACTATGACTTAAAATAAACTACAAACACATATAGACACCCATTTTGAAAGTGTAACTGACAATATCTACGATTTTAAGACCATTTTCTTGCTACTTATGTATTCCGTATTTATTTACCGGTCCAAAATGGATTTTACCCATCTATATGAGTTGGTCTCTACATAATGAATGTCACCAACAACATGGTTCTTTCTGAAGAGATGCTAAAACTGAAATGCTGCTATTGAATATATTGTTCATGGCTCCAAGATATGGTTATGTTGTCAGAAATTAACTTATTTGGAGTAAAATTGGTAGAAACGTACGACATTTCGACCTGTCACCTACAAATATTGGTCACGTAAATTATCCCGCTGAAACCTGAGCCAACACACGTGACACCAGTACATAACCAGGACCTGTGACCAGGTCGAAACGTTGGACGTTTCTACAAATTTTGTTACAAAGTAAGTTAATTTCTTACAACATGAAATGCTGTTGTTTTCTTCTTAACCTGACGTATGTAGAAGTCTTTTAGAAAAGCAAGTGAAAAAGACACTGAGTAGGTGCCAGTATGAGTCATTACTGGTGTGTCCTTGCTGAGGTAACTGCTTAATACCCCCAGTTACATGCTTGAAAGAAATGTCAAGCTGACAAAAACAGTATTGCAATAAACAACCGATGTCTTGTGTCACCATGGTGTGATTGACCTTTAACTTTAACAAACTTACAACTAATCTATCTCCCTAAAACACTGAAAAAATCAATTTGAAACACTAACATCAATTATATAATTGCAATGTCTGCTATGTAATCTGTGTTAAAATATGACAAGTAAAATGTGTTTCCTGAGCAATAGATACATAAAATATTTAATTTCATGTATTTCTTGGGAACCATGATTTTGTAAATTCATATTCCGCTATTTCAATTCTAGTACTACATCACTGTCTACCTGGAATATTGCTGTGCAGAAAGATGAATATTTGACAGAGTCTGTTACACAACCATGACTCTTTGTCTTTGATTCGGTCCCTCTGTAGTCCCTGATTGCCTCGGGTTGCGTTTTGTTTTTCCTTTCTCAGGAGTAATTCTCATCCTCGAGGAAAAGGACATTCCTTGTGATGTGTCACCATAATCATGCAGCAGTCAGAAATGACCACACACGTGTGTCACGCCACACACAACACATTCATTGCCTACTTCACAACTTCAGCAATCAAATTACTGTGAAGTGTTGTGTAATCTAATTATCTGATGGTTGCATGGTTGGTAAAAAATACTGTCTGACATTCTGTTACCATGATAGGAATTTGGGAAAAGCACAGGCTAAAATTGTTTCAATTACGACAAATACATCACTTTTTATTGCGCACACAAAAAGGCAGGGAATTTTGTATTGTCAGATAAATAACTACTCAGATTTTCCATTGCTAATATGAAATTCCCACTTGTAGTTGAACTAAACAAATTTGATGTGCCTGAATATACAAGTTTATGCCCAGGACACTACAAATATTCTCGTAAGATAATACTGCATCCTAAGCCATAACAACTACTGTATTGGAATAAAGGTCATCACAGGAATAAACCAACATAGACAGAATATTCAGAACACTCTCAACTTGACTGTCATACCTAGACGATCATGATAATGGTGTTTATGTCGGAGTATGGCAGCTGTTACCATGGTTTTACTAGTCTCGTATTGTGACGATCCATTGTGACAAATCCATATCTTCATTCAGAGTCATTGGCTACAGCACCACCATTGCTTTGACATGCACAACAGTGTCTCAGTTACATCACCATTACAATATAAATAAACTCTCACTCTGAGGAACGCATAGTGAATTGTATGGAATATATTGTTCACGGCTCCAAGAATTGATTATTTTGAAAGAAATTCACTCGCTTTGCAGTATAACTTACTTTGGAGCATAATTTACTATGAATCATAGCTTTTTTGTATGTTTCAAAAGTTATGCTCCAAAGTAAGTGAATTTCTCGCAAAATATAACACAGTGAATATTATTTTATGTTCTTTACATAAAATGGTGAATGACATAAAAATGTAAACGTTTTTAATCTTCTAACTCTCTAATGCCCACCCATGCAAATTGCCTGCAGATAAGCTGCAACTTAACGCCTCATTCATGCAGTGCCATCTACTGGAATCGTGTGCTGTGTCGTTTCAAAGCTTTGTCTGTTCACTGTATAAACATGTGATGGTTTTATATGGCTCCGTATTGGATGTTTTTTATGTAGTACTGATTAAAAACATCTCATTCACTGAATATGTATGAGCACCATTGGGAATCCGAGAGCATTTCGTTAAAGCCTTGTACGAGGTCTAAAATGTTAACAGACATTCTGTGTGGCAATCCCTGTATTTCATGGTGTAATATATCAAATGACCAAATCAATCTAATTTCCTTTACTTTTACTTCTAGTCAACTCAACAATTAACACCCACAGTGCTGATAATACACATACATTTAACATTTCTTTCAAAAAAGCATTCTTGAAAAAACATGCTGTGGTTTTCAATCTCATCAACACTTTAGTTATAATTACACATAAATCATCGGTGGAAGTAACACAAACAATAATTGTAAAACATAAAGTATTTGTGTATTTTGTTCGCAGGAATCTAGCAATAAGCTAACAGGACTGTTATGCCTCTGTTGACGCAGCAATAACGTGTCTGAAAATAAATCCATGATGTCCTTCGGCAGGAAATGTCTCTCTGGAGCTTTGTACATGTATCGTAGATCGCCTAAACTACCATGTTGTTGTATCCTCGACAAATAACTCATAACTGAGACAGTAGACTCATCTCGGTACACATTAGTTTTTTCATTTCTCCTATTTCTTATGTAATCTGAAATGAGTACGTGATACATCTAACAGCTAATCTCATTTCTTACAGTACACAGTCATGGTTGTTTCGAATCCAAGTACTACACAGCATGTCTGATATTAAACAATAAACACACCAGCAAAAACATCACCTCATCTCCCATCAAACAGAGATGACATTATGGCTGTCATTACATTCGAAAAATGATATCTTAAAAGCAGCAGTTTCACAGAATTCCTAGAATCAAGCATCTCAACTCGCAAAAATCTCAATTACCTCGTGATGAACATCCGGACTGGATGAAATTTTAAGAAAAAACCTCTGTACTGAGAAATACCAGGCCTTCCAGCTATAAGTTTCAAACAGAAACTGAAAGTGCACTGGACTTTAGGAAATTCCCATGCTACTTAACATAATCACGTTCTACTCTTACACCAGAAGTATTATGTATAAGATAAAAAGTGTATTGCTCTTAAACAGAAATAGCTTGTGTGCTGTAAACAAATGCCCACATGTTTCACGGTGCTGTACCATACAACATTTTGTGCCCACAATATTATGTCATACAGAAATGTATTCTATTAATTGAAACAAACAAAATGCATACAAAGGTAGTGTTAGATAAGGGAGGAAGAAACCTGTTTATATGTTTATAATTATGTATGTGACCCATTCTACAATAGCCAAGGTCACCACTCACTTAGTGGCATTTACCAGACACTAGTGCAGCCCATCACACACCAGTGGAGCCCATCACACACCAGTGGAGCCCATCACACACTAGTGGAGCCCATCACACACTAGTGCAGCCCATCACACTAGTGCAGCCCATCACACACCAGTGGAGCCCATCACACACTAGTGCAGCCCATCACACACTAGTGGAGCCCATCACACACTAGTGAGCCCATCACACACTAGTGGAGCCCATCACACACTAGTGGAGCCCATCACACACTAGTGGAGCCCATCACACACCAGTGGAGCCCATCACACACTAGTGGAGCCCATCACACACTAGTGGAGCCCATCACACACTAGTGGAGCCCATCACACACTAGTGGAGCCCATCACACACTAGTGGAGCCCATCACACACTAGTGCAGCCCATCACACACCAGTGGAGCCCATCACACACCAGTGGAGCCCATCACACACTAGTGCAGCCCATCACACACTAGTGGAGCCCATCACACTAGTGGAGCCCATCACACATTAGTGTAGCCCATCACACACCAGTGGAGCCCATCACACACTATTGGGAGCCCATCACACACTAGTGGAGCCCATCACACACTAGTGGAGCCCATCACACACTAGTGGAGCCCATCACACACTAGTGGAGCCCATCACACACCAGTGGAGCCCATCACACACCAGTGGAGCCCATCACACACTATTGGGAGCCCATCACACACTAGTGGAGCCCATCACACACCAGTGGAGCCCATCACACACTATTGGGAGTCCATCACACACTAGTGGAGCCCATCACACACTATTGGGAGCCCATCACACACTAGTGCAGCCCATCACACACTAGTGGAGCCCATCACACACTAGTGGAGCCCATCACACACTATTGGGAGCCCATCACACACTATTGGGAGCCCATCACACACTAGTGGAGCCCATCACACACTATTGGGAGCCCATCACACTCCAGTGGAGCCCATCACACACTATTGGGAGCCCATCACACACCAGTGGAGCCCATCACACACTAGTGCAGCCCATCACACACTAGTGGGAGCCCATCACACACTATTGGGAGCCCATCACACTCCAGTGGAGCCCATCACACACTAGTGGGAGCCCATCACACACTATTGGGAGCCCATCACACTCCAGTGGAGCCCATCACACACTAGTGCAGCCCATCACACACTATTGGGAGCCCATCACACACTATTGGGAGCCCATCACACACTATTGGAGCCCATCACACACTAGTGCAGCCCATCACACACTAGTGGAGCCCATCACACACTAGTGCAGCCCATCACACACTAGTGGGAGCCCATCACACACTATTGGGAGCCCATCACACACTAGTGCAGCCCATCACACACTATTGGGAGCCCATCACACACTATTGGGAGCCCATCACACACTAGTGGAGCCCATCACACACTAGTGCAGCCCATCACACACTATTGGGAGCCCATCACACACTATTGGGAGCCCATCACACACTATTGGGAGCCCATCACACACTAGTGAGCCCATCACACACTAGTGGAGCCCATCACACACTATTGGGAGCCCATCACACACTATTGGGAGCCCATCACACACTAGTGCAGCCCATCACACACTAGTGGGAGCCCATCACACACTATTGGGAGCCCATCACACACTAGTGCAGCCCATCACACACTATTGGGAGCCCATCACACACTATTGGGAGCCCTTCACACAGTATTGGAACCCACCATACTAGCAGCACCTACCAAGACTACCACACATTAGTGGAGTCCAACACTCACTAATGTAGCCTACCACACACTAGTAGAGCCTACCACACACTAATAGAGCCTACCACACACTAGTAGAGCCTACCACACACTAGTAGAGCCTACCACACACTAGTAGAGCCTACCACACACTAGTAGAGCCTACCACACACTAGTGGAGCCCACCATACATGTATATGGAGCCCGCCATGCTATTGTAGAGCCTACCACACACTTTTATATGGAACTAACCACACATTTATAAGAGGTGTCCTCCACACAGCAGTAGAGCTCACCACATACCAAGCCACACAAGTGGAGCCACCATTCACTAGTAGAGTCCAGCACATGCTGCTGCAGTACAGTAATGACCTTGTATTCCAGCAGTTGGACCTGGTCTAATCAACGGACTATTGAAACACACCACTTGGGAACTTTCAATTGGCTACCAAATAATTCCACGACAAACAACACAAGACCCAGCCACACTGTCAAGTATACATGTTGCATGAGTCTGCTGCCCCGAAGCGTCAGACCCAGACGTCTGGCAGGAAACGCTGCACAACTTTAGCAGTCACAGTGTTGTCGTGTTGTCTGTACGTGTGACATGTTTACAAATGCACACTTGCCCACACGCGTGTCATGCACAATTTGTCTATACACGATTGCTATGGGCATCCACTAAAACTCCAAGAAGTAAGATGTTACATGTGTAGCTTTAGGCAGAGACCCGTCCACCCATTATTTGGATGGGTAAAAGCCACTGTGGAAATATCACTAGACATGTGTGGATGGGTAAAACAATGAGGAGCAAGTCTTCAAAAATAATTGACATGGTCAGTGATGCCTTGAAAATGGGTGACACATGGGTGTATGTATATTATTTGAGATCATAAAACATATCTCAACTGGCTATGACTTAACATCCACATGTCCACCAACAATGTGTCACTGGCAAAAAAGTTATCCTGCCTAAAGCCCTGGTTATGAGGGGTTATAAATGCCCTTGTTATGTGAGGGGTTCTGTCCATGCCCCTCACTATGATTGTGTAGGGAGCAACATTTATCTATCTACGCAACAGCTCCTCACAGTCAGAGTTGATACCGTAAGACCTGGATAACTTATTGGGATTCATATACGTGCACGGTAATACCTATGGACTATGGTAATATCTGCAGACCAGGGCGGTCTTTAAAACCCAATATTTCATCTATGGGGATCCAGGGGCCTCTCATTCCCACGAGTATTAACAAAAATCAAAAGGGGACCGCCTTGTGCAAAATGTCTCGGTTATAACACGTTGAATGAAAAAAGTGCCTGAGTAGAATGTCAGAGGCACATGGCACCAGGCTTTGTACGAGAGCCTCTCCATTGTTATCCAGCACAGTAAATCAGCTAGACACTGATTGTGCGGGCACAATAATTGGATGCTCTACGTCAATGTGGCTGAAACTTCGAGAAAAGGGAAAATGTAATAACGCTGCCGATAAATTATGTTTTATATGATGCAGCCCAGAGCAAGTGGAGCAAATTGGCCGTATTTCTAGAAACAAGCAAAAAAATGGAGCTCTACAAAACACGTAATGTCAGGTTATGGCCATTGTATTTAATGGTATTTCATGTGGTATATTATCCCAGGTCTCGCATTAAGGTAACAAGTCCAGACACCCAACAGTTTTCCATGAAAAATACGTGGTGGTACAACAGGTTACGTGGAAAATAAAACTAGACAAATGCCCCCCCTTCCCATTGTGGGACACTATATGTGTTTGGAAAAACGATTCTCCCACAGAACAGCAAGTTTCTAAGATAACTTACAGTTGTTGATATAACATTATATAGATAATTTAATGTTTGAAATAATTTGCATGCACATGTTCAGAAATCAATCTATGAAGTCATGTTCAATGTTGAATAGCATCCGACTTCAGACAGACCTGAACAGACTGGCCAGTGATTTATCCAGATATGTTGACTGATATTTCCTCAGGTCATAGCACTTATTGATCAGTGTGTACATCATGTATGTGTCCATGACACTTGATATATCCACATGTCTGCCTGGAAGAGATATATGTTAATGAAACCATTTATGAATGACATTCTAGCTTTCTAAAGATGAAAGAGAGCTACGGAGCAAATCATGTAGTTCTCATAAACCTACTGGAGGAGAAACCCTAACAAAACTGGTTGCCGTTGCTCCACATGGATAAATCACTTAATATTCCCACAAAGGACATTTGTAAGAGTGTTTGCAATTAGCCAGCTTAACCAGCACCCTCAAGTTGGCATTAATAAAACACTTGTTCTGGGGAGTAAATTTAGATAGATGCTACAAAATTTATGTTAAGTGCACATAGTCTGAGAGTCAATATCTAAGCAAAAAATCCCTGGAATTTAGCAACTAACAAAATATTGTTCTGTCTGATCACATGGAAGATAAACTTTTATTTACTTACAAATATATTATATAAGTTACAATAATGAGACACTCCACAGTTCACAAGCAAGGTTATAATGGGGCAGTTATAACTGCCTGAGAGGAAACCATCCATTCTTTGAAACACAGCCAACTGCACATCCCTTACACTGTCCACCCTCTACCCCATAAAACACATATTTTTTATTAGAAATACTTTTTTTAAGATGAAGGAAAACATTTGAGATAGACAGCCATGTTATATTTCTGTAACATCCATTTCATGATTAAATTTACAAACAAATTATTCGTAACAGTTGTTTTAGAGAAAAAATTAAAAAAATACCACGGATGAAAATAGACATCATGCAGACACTCGACAGGCACAAAATGATCAACGAAGGAACAACTACAGGATTACCACAGGTAGCTATTAACTATGTATGTGTCGTTCACTTAGCAGCAATCGCACAAACACATATATCACAAATCTAATCTCACTCCGTGCCCACGGGAAGAAATACTGAATTGTGAGTTATCACAAGAGGGAGGTTTTGCTGATGAAACTGCAACAGAATCAGCTGTTGATCTTGTAGCCATCTATTTCAATCACATCTCGAGGCAGATACAGGCACTACACCACGTTCCAATGCCGCTTGTCAACCACATTTTGAACATCTAATCATCTTGATATATTGATACTTCAGATTGTAATACAACTGAAGATAAAATACAAATGGGAACATCTGCTGAATACAGCATGGAACTGTCCGATGGAAATCCCAAAATAACAACATTAATTTAGCAAGATGTCACAACTTCAGTTAGAACTTAGATAAGACATGAAATGTTTGCCAACTACTTGTAGCGTTTTACACTTCAGTACCAGCAGAACTGTTCAATCAAACATCATTCTAACATATCTGAGCATTCAGTCACAATTACTGTCCAGTGCCTACCCTGGGTACAGTCTACTTACATTTTTAACAGAAATATCTACCACTCCATAGAAGTGAATTTCTACAGCTGGCTTAGTCGGAACAACAGCATGATAATATCACAAGTTCTGAAGCTGCATGATTTTGGACTTGTCAGTACTTATCAATAATATTTTTTTTATTATGCACATATTATGCTCATAATAAAAAGATATTAAATTAAATAAATCAATTAATAAAATCAATAATGTCATAAATTATGTAGAAAGTATTTCAAAGATTAAATTTATTTAAATTACCTGCCCAGTTAACTTTTACACCCATTTACCATTAGCCTATAACATTTTCAATGTACTTCTTTGATAATTAATGGGTGGCTGTTGACGTCTGCTTTATGCACAGCATTGCACACACCACAAACATCAATGGGAAATAAAAATAGCTCTCAGAGCAGTAAAATGTCAAAACAAACACGATTAAACGAATCAATAGAAGTGGGTGTTTCCTGTTTTTCACAAGCATTTACCACATTTAGGCGAGCACCTGACAACACCTATGAACTTGTAACATTTCGCTATTCCATTTAGGAGCTTCTGACGTGATTTTTCCAGATTCGTTTTCTAGAAAAATCTAATTACGCTTTGTGTGTAATCCCGCAGAGACCTGACACCGTAAATGATCAATTTTCTGCACGATGGGACGATACAACGACATTTCTCATACCAAATGCTGACGCAACACTGCAGTCATTATAGCGCAGTGCGACAAATGTCTCGCTTGGGTTATTCTGTGCCATAATTAGACAATTTTCAGGAAATGGAACATTTATTAAATTGTAAGCAGCGAATAAGTTGGTATAGATGTGTTCTGTGAACTGCAAAACTGTCATCATCTGCTAAATGTGTTTAACGATTTATGATATCAACAAGTGGTGACCACCCAAAATAGTACCTGTTATTTAACCTGTATTCAAGGAATCAGTGTCACTTGATCATTGGCTAAGATGTAACTAAATTCTGAAAAACTACATGTTTGGTATGGAATAACAAATAATTTTTATAGAATTTCTGTAGAATTTTTACTTAAAATGTCACACATAACACTTCCAACTTAATGCTACAAATAAGCTAACATCAAAAAAGTGTTTGTTCACAAATACCTGGCATCAAATTCAAATGTTTACACTTATTCATTCTTACAACTTATGTACAATTATGTTTCTTATCATAACCTTGCGTGAAACACAACAAATTGAATACCAGGGCATGTATATCATTTCCTATTGAAGGTAATCTTTTTTTAATTTTTAAACTTTGACTTTATAATTCCTCCCAAAATAAAATTATATTTTGTATGGAAAATCTGTAGGATGTGGAAGGTGAGAAGATATAACCCTGGGTCATATATAAGCACACTTAAAAGAGACTTGTACATCCTTGTAGACTACTCATCCATCCATCAGCCATACAAGCTGACAAGTATAATTCAAATTGCCTGCTTAGCTCTGCCACTCAGAGTTTGCTGGAGTAAGCATTGACAATTAACGTCTTAGTCAGATTTACGTGTGCCGTAATGAAAATCAAATAATAAATATTGAGATATTCCAAAAAGTCAGTGGAACCAATAAAAAAAGCCCGGTAAATGTAGCAGGAATGTCAAAGGTGAAATAGTTTACCTCTACTGGCACTAGGTAAAGATGACAAACACAAAGACTATGCAAAGTGACATTCTAAAATATGTGGCTGGATTTGGACTACAATATGGAACAATCCTGAAACTCACAACCTGGCTTTTTTCAAATTGTGCAACCATCCAAATCTATAGAGGCCTTTAGGGTAGAAGTAACTGTAGATATTGAAATAAATTATCAATTTTAGTTTTGATATCATTTCAATATCACTAAACAAAATTACAATTCCATTGACCTTTACAGCAGTACGTAATCAATAGCCAGTTGATCAATCTTATCAGTAGTGTCATATATTTCCACAGCATACCGGTAGGTCTCCACTCTGTAACAATCACACACCTTAAAAAAAAGTATCCACGTTGTTTACGAGAGGGAAACATCACATTTAAGCAAACCAGCCTTTGAATAATAGTGTACTATTTGTGGAAAACATGAAAATTACTCTTGGCTTGATGTGGTGTCACTATATCGCACTGTGACTGTAGGGTGCAGTGTTCAAATTCCTCACAACTGACCTATTCATATACAAGAATTCAGTGAATCCCAATAAAAGTTTTTCACCTGTATGGAATTTTTTTTAACAAAGCAAAACGTGTAAATTTATAAAATACTATAACATTTTCAACATTATCAATGAAACAGCATTGCCTAAAACAATATCTATAAAACAGTCGTTCAGTTAATTCTAGTTAATAACTAAAAATATTTCTTCTATTTTTGTAAACTTTTGATAACCCAATCTGGAATTTTTTCCAACAGATTCAAGATAAAGCTACGACTGGTGCCAATAGTTACACTGTTAACACACATTGCCACAAACTGCTGTCACCAACACCCACCTTGGGCATGCATCCTTCCTCACAGGCCACCAACAACAACATCCACGAAATTCAGACATATATTCCACAGTGCAATAAACGTGACGACCAAACTTCAGCGTGTCCATCGCACTAGGCCCGTCATCATTACGCCTCGTGACACTCAGCCACTTTCATGACAGCCACACACACAACTGTGACAACGACGCATCGAGTCCGCTCCACATCAGCATCCACTGACAACAGCTGCAAGTGATGGCTGGGTGCTACGGTGACGGGAGGAGCAAGATCAACCTGAGATGCTCAGTAAACATTATGCGCTGGTCGGTCGACAATTATCACAAGTGGGTGATCATGTGAATGCGCAGCGTGACAAGGCAAACACACTGGAATCACGTCTTTCCACTCAAAGGTCATCACTAAGACCCGCACGTGACAGTACAGGAAATGTGGTGATCGAAGTGGGTGGGTGGGATTTCGATTATGGTCCGGTGGATTGATAATGCATTTATTCAGCCGGCACTCACAAGTGAGGGTAGATTGTTAAAACAGTCTGGTTACAGGTTCACTGATTCGACAAGCAAATGGTTGCACGGCGTGGAACAATTTCCCACTAACAACTGTGAGTTATCATTTTCCCTGCGGACGCTGTGATTACTGTTATTGATGGAGAGTGCAGCATGGTTTGTCAGTGACAGGTTATACATTGATTCCACCTGAAGGTCCATTTCATTTCCCCGGGAAACGTAATCTAGGACAACAGATCGCAATTGCTCATACCTCATTTACAGACAACATACACTATACAGGATAAAGTAGCCATAACTTGTACGAACAGTATTAAATAATTGTTTTATTACTGTAATTATATATGAGATTTATATGTATATATTTTATATTCTGTTATATGCAATTTTTTTAGATTAAGCGAGATTTCCATCCAGTTCAACAAAACAAGCTGATCATCAATAACACGTGACACTTCAGACACACGCAACCGGGGATAAGATATTCCGAGCAACACCAGCAATGACCAGGAGACATTGAAACAATTACTGACATATATACTAGGGACGATCGACCAGACAGGGAATTCTCTCAGATGCTTCCAACCTGCCAAAGTATTCCCTGTCCAGTTAGATTAGTGCCGCAGCATCTCTCTCACAAAAACATCTCTGAATTGGCTGGATATCTTAGACATTTCCTTGGACCCTTGGGCAGTCGTTGGCATTAAGCGACACATGCCGCATCAGAGATGACACGCGTCAGGATTGAGACGTCAGTTCAACATGAACTTTATCCTTTGTAACTGTTTGTGCCATTTTGCCAAATGACAATAACTTAACTACTAGGGCTGTGTTAATGAATTATAAAACAGTATTTCTCTGTATGTTTCTGTGTGTGAGTTTGTTTGTCTCTTTGTTTGCAGACCCATGTCCCTATCAATGTTGTATGTATCTTGCTGAAATTTGGCATATGATCTACAATGGTTCATGCATTTAGACTTTTTTAATTTGTCTGACGGTTGAGAACTTGGGGGACTCAATATTTCATGTGTGTGAAGTAGTCTATATATTAATGTTTTATTATGCTATTCAACTTATTTCCGGGACATACTGAAACATTATGTGAAACAATTTTAAAACATTTTAGCACAGGTGACTGCCCCCAAGTTACACTTTGACAACACAATACTGTACATTGGGAATATTGGCAAGCAATCCGAAAGATGACAATCAAGACAGTCATGTGAGATGACTGTTGACATCACACGTGTTAGGTGTGAAACTGATCTAAAGAACCATTCTGGCAGACACATCAATTATACATGATTTGGCATACTGCAAACAGGAAGTGTAAGCTAAAGGACTTTTAACAGCAAATTATCATAGGTGAGTTTACATTGTTGCACAACAAAGTTAACTACACATAATCAGATGACATATTCTATTGCTACAGTACATCCCAACAACCAATTTGTAAAATTGTCCAGCACGTGTAGTTGTGTCAGACAGTATCATAGAATAGAGACCTGAAAATATTTATATGGTTAACTTGTATTTGGCTGTCACACACAACTTCCACACCCGCACTACCCACCCATCGACCCACCCACACCCGCACTACCCACCCACTCACACCACACAGAAACACAAACACACACCAACATTTTAACAACTGCTTTAAAAGTCATAGATTAGATTAATAGATTATAACCTGCTTGTCAGAATATTTATAAATAAAACTAATAAAAGCTGTCATCATCATTCATCAGATCTGTGTTAGAACCAATCAATCAATCAAAGGTTATTACTATTCTACTACGCAGATTGAACTTGTGAATAACATAATTAATATCTTCTATCACTTGTCAATGATGGATGTCAATATATATATATATATCCATGATTTATTTTGCTCAAACTATTTACTTGTCATGACATTTGGAGATGTCTCATCTATCAACGAACTGTTACACTGTAGTATTGGATGTGATCACCCGTCATTAGCTCACTGCTAAATAGAATTATAAGACTTTCCATCAAAGCAATTCATGTAGGAAATAAAAATTACACTAATAAATACTGCTCTTGCCAATTACCATCGATAATGACATTTCACCTACACATTAGTATAATTTGTTTAATCATGTTATAGAGAAATTGGATTTTCATCTGCACGAGAAGCCTAGCTAGTGGCAGTAGCATTGAAATTTAGGTCACCGACTGCTTATGCCACTGAATATACACATTCAAAACAGACTAATCTAGGATTAATATTTTAAACAATTACTGGTTCACAACCAATAACAAAATAGTCACATGTTTGTGACATAAAAACATTTATATTTAAAGATTTACTCAGATTTTCTGTTTATAGTGTGTGTGTGTGTGTGTTGTGTGTGTGTGTGTGTGTGTGTGTGCGCGTGCATGCGTGCGAGTGTGTGGGCATGTGTGTGTGTGCATGCGCACGCGCGTGCAAACCTGCTACAAGTACCGGTATACAGGCCACCAAAACAGCAATGCCCTTTAAAGGCTGACAAGACTTTGAAATGTTTCGTCAGAACCTGCCCAATACTCATCAATACAAAACTCTTCAAAAGTATACAGCTCTACAGGAAATTTGACTGGCTGCTGTCTTTGATAAAGCACTCCATCCATTTACATGTGACAGTACTGGAGGGACATGTCCCTCAGGATATAGTCACTGCATTAGTGGGTCACAGTAGAGCTGACAGAACTCTGCCAGGACCACTGTCCTTTACCAGTGGCTCCTGGTGCAGATACCAGGTTTTGAATCCACAGTCCTTGGTGGCTGTATTTGTGTCTTATACATAAGCAATTACGAGACAAGTATGTGCCCAATTTTAAATAAATAAAATTCCTATAATCCTATGGTTGATCCTGCCTGCTGCAACCATAGCTGCTGTCTTATTATTTACTATTTATATTAATATATATATATATATAAATATATAATTATATAATACATATATTATATATATATATATAAATAATATATATATATATATACATACATAATATATAAATATAACATAGTACCAACAAATATTAACCACATGTACCAGACACACGTACTATAAAGTAACCGCGGTAGATCTAAAAGTATTTATTTTTTGTCAAAACAACTGCATCGTATGACATGAACTATTGTATCTGTGAAACAAAACAGATCTTTCTAAGATCTTACACACCAATTCCCACCATCACATCCTAAGTTACACAGTCACATTCACAACTCTGTTTCATTGACATCAATACTAAAGTCACGGGAAAAAAATCAATTTCACTGCCAAGACCACTTTCCATAAAACTGCTGCCGGCCAATAAATATACCAACACAGCTGACCCCTGACATGTATATTGCCATTTAGAAGCATCTTTGTTGAGCAAGTTGGTGATTAGGTCGGCCAACATTACCATACTGGTGAATGTTACCACTTCCCGCTTGAGCTGTTTCGTCTGATTTATGTGTGTTTCATAACAGTAACATTTCCATTATCCGGTAAGCGGGCATTGTAAAACTGCATAGTACATTCTGCGTCTGGATGTGCAGGTGATTAGCATTTCATGTCTGGAAAATCAGCAGTCACAACAAACATTTATTCAGGGAGATGGCAATAGAAAAACGAACGCATAATCGAGCACTTCATCACTTCATTGTGATGGGGATAAAAGAAGTATAAATGAAAACAATCTTTGTTGACTAAACCATTTCAGGTAATGCTATCATTCTGCAACCATGCAAATGCTTAGAAGTAATTAAAAAAATCTCTAAGTACCAGCTATTATCTGACCATTTTATTTATGGTGAATATAATTTTACATTGAAAATATTGGAAACGAACCAACATAACTTTTGTTAAACTGGTTTAATGCCTTTACCACAAAGCTGTGACGTTAATGTTCAATGTAGTTGCATATTCCTGTAGTCAAGGCAGCAACAAATTCTGCAAAATAATTATGCTCCTGGCTGACAATAATTAAAGGACAAACTCCTTTAAGAAGTCTAATATCCCTGAACTCCTACACATGCCACGGACATGACGTCAAAGCTTATACCAGATTTATGCCAAAAGCAGAAGTTCTATACATTTTCATATTTGATACAGTACATACTACATAATAAAAGCAGAAAACAAGCTATTCTTGTCCAACAGATGTCAGCACCAGACAATGATCATTCATTTGTCAGGTCCAGCACTGTGACAGTGCTGCCACCTGGTGGCTGAAGCATTCCTTTTATAACTTGGTTGTCCACTTCATTTGTCATTGGAGTCAATTGTCATGTCAGGTTGTCTACATTCTACACTGTTAGGCAGTTAACTTGTAGTCTGAATTGAAACCAGATATATAAATAGAACTCACTTGACAGAACAAAACAGTAACCCCTGTAATACATCCATCAACTTTATTATGGCAAAATGGGACAGTTCGGCCAGATCTCTATGACAGTCAGGCCGAGAACAGGATGCAAGACCAAGATGTTTCACAGACGGTCGTTGTGCAGGGCCAGATACTTCACTAACCATGTCACTGTGACCACATGATCTAAATAATGGGTCTACAACTCTACATGCCTCTGCCATGCCAAAATGAGGGGTTGACCCAGAATGTCCCAGTAGGTATTGACACTGTGACTGTGACTGCAACATTGGCTGCAGGGTAGCATTTCCATGGTACAATATTATCACACAAACACATTCAGCCATGTGAGACCATCTTGATAAGTGTGTAAGACATGCTCAGGAGACCATTTCTTATAGAGTACCTCTTAACAGCTACTGCTAAAATGAAAGAAACTATATGAGTCATGATGTGCCCTCCAGCTAGGAAAACTTTCACTTTCAGCTTACATAGTGGGCATAGCCTGACACTGGCTGGCAAGGATGTAGAACATTTTTAACAGTTCGGTATATGGATAATCTGGTACAACATAACTTGCCATGTTGAAATAAAATTGAACTAGTTCGATGCAAACACAGTGCTCGTGTACAATGCGTGTACGTGTTAATAACAAACTGTCCAGTCGCCCAGAGCTCTGCTCAACAAAGTGACACATTTAGTCTTCAAGTCACTGACTTAGTCCGTGACAAGTTTTGCGAGAGAGCATGGAAAGTAACATCAACACAGACGAACATGCACAATTCATGTGACAATTATAACGTGAAACCAGGAGAAACGTTTTTATAATTACCTGAATTTATTTTCATAGAAGGATTAAATAAGGTGACTGTATGTGTGATAACTTACCCGGAAAAAAAATAGATAACAAGTAGTGATATATTACGTATGGTTGCTTTCCACAAATTTTAATTGAAATGGGAAGAAAGGAAGAGTGAAAACGTACCTTTAATTCTTTCATCTAGAAACAGCACAAGAAACTATACTGCGGGAGAACACACGTGTTACTATACACACAGTATCTATTTGTGTGTGTTACTATTAGTTTTACACAGTATTGACATGCTGCTATTATGCCAGTGAATGTGTAGACTCCAGTGTGGCAATCATTTCTATAGGAACTATACATCCAAAGAATAAGTCCACACATTTAGTGTGTCAATGGTGAGAGTGGGCCCATTGATCACAGCCTACACAAGGGAATTACCCCAGGTAGTAGACTCGAGTACACTTTGAATGGTGGCTTAGAAAATCCAGCTTAGAAAAAACTGCAATCCTAATTTGAAACAGAAAGTAAAAAAATTATTTTAACAAACATTCTGCACAGAATTTCATGAGGGTCAACAGTCAACACTATACTTTACAACAAGAAACAGCTACTCATATCAGTCAATCCTTTTACCTACTGCCTGTTTATTCTAAGTTGGCTGGATATACATTCATGTTGTACATGGTATTACATTGTCCAGCAACATCCTGTATTAAGACACATTTGACAGTTGGTGTATTTTGGTCAAACACTGATCAAAGTTAGCATGTACAACACTCGCAAAGATCTGAAATAACAATATACATGTAAGTAGGCAGGTTTATTTAGTGTTGTTATTGACACATATACTCTTTGAACCCATTTCTTCCAACTATTAACTTCTTTTGTTTTGTCCCAATCTATTTCTCACACTATTTTGAAAATTTGGATACCCTGGTATATCGCGATAAGTTCCCAATTTCTAATTAATGGTTTTGTTCACGTTTGATATTCAAAGACCTCATACAAGATACAAGCAATGGGTTGTTTGCAGAATTTAATTACATGCTCTGTTTGTGTTTACTCACATGAGCATGGAAAACCAGTAATTAATGTTACTCTGCAGGTTACTATATAGCATTCAATAATGTTATCATTATCATTCACAATAACAAGGCCTGTCCCTAGACCCCCTAGGCACTAATTGTCTCCACCACTGCCCTGCACACCATTTAACCCCTGGGAACACTGTCATTATAATTTATTTTGGCCAGCACTGCAAAGATAGCTTTATGCAGAGACCTGTCCACCCATCATTTGGATGGGTAAACACCATTGTGGATGGGTAGAAATATTGGTGGACAGGTAAAAAAGCAAAGGTACAAAAAAAGGTGTTCTAAAACCATAGATATTGTCAGTTATGCCTTAGAAGTGAGTGTAAATGGTGTCACATGTGTGTCTGTAGTCCATTTCAGGTCTTCAGACACATTTTAAAGTTTACTGTTAAACTGGCTTAACAGTTGACATCCATGTGTCCACCAAAACGTGTGACTGGCAACAATTTGGTCCTGCATAAAGCCCTGACTGTAACTGACCTAAAAAGTAGTGTAACTATAATGCTGTGTTCTGATTCAACACAAATGTTGTCTTCTTGGCCAGGAACCTGTTTGTCTTGAAGACAGACAGAAGGCTCTCTGGCCAAGCCCTGCAGGCCCCTAGACCATTCTCTCTGGTAAAGGAAAGACTATATCCCCCAAAAATGGATGTAAATACTCTATTTCCAAAAGCATAAAACTTTGTAAAGTTACGCTGGTTGGGTTTCATCAGTCTGCTCCATATTTGCACTTAGTGTGCACCATGTATTTAGTAGGCATAACTGTATGCTAGTTGAAATATTTACATGATGCTCCCCAAGTTCGTTGATGCTCCTGACACGCCCACTCTCAACATAATTATTTTTAATGTTTACACTGGATATCCTTTACATTCATCGTAGTTTGGCATTTGGCATATGAACGGCAAAGGCAGCAGCTAAATAAAAAAGGGTGTCCAGACACACCACAAATACAGGGATTCCCCACTGCAACCTAATCAGGTCAATTTTACATTGGTTTAGTCAAGCAAATGCTAAATTGGTCCCATAAAACCAGCTGCAAGCTACGGGGTATATCAACTAGTCGCTGTTAGCTGTGACCAGTAGACCGCATAATTGCGCATAAACTAAAAGTTACTCAGCTTTATGAAACTTGGGTTAGATATTACCAACAGAGCCACACAGTCAATGAACAATAGGCAATGACAGATAACAATTGCATTGGAAGAGAGAAACAGAAACCACACTAGTGACTATTAATAAACTGCATTTCTAAGTTCTGACACTCTATAGATTGGTAGGTCATGAAGCACCCGATAGGTTAGTCCTTCTACAATGACACATAAATAATGAGCTGTAATTTATAGTTATAAAGAACTCTCCTCTGGCAATGACCTGCAGTATTTAACATGAGCCATGAGTCAGATTATGTGGGTGGACAGGAACTACGCTGTACGTGGGCGGATCAGATTGTATACCAGTCAATGACTGCCAACTGTGGGATTAGTAAAGTTGACTGTTGAGTACACGTGTATATAGAGCAGCTTTTGTCTCTAGTGTTCTATAAATCTGTTGTCAACACAAATAGCATTATTTGGTTATACATAAAATGATGTTACTACCGTTGACATAGTGGCACCCACCAAAACAATGACTGTCCTTACGCCTACATCACTAACTTTAGCAATCTTAATTATTTAATTTAACTATTACAGTGTTTTTTATTATTCAGTCAGTGATGCTATCTATTTCATGTATTTTACTACCTCTAAGTGAATATTCCTCTAGCTTTATAGTACTTTATATAACATTAATGTACTCATAATTATCTAACATCAATACATAAAATAATGACTGGATTGTGTAAATCTGCTTTTAATGTTGTTTAAGTAACACCACGTTTTTCTTAAATATAACTTTACTATTAATTATTTACATTTGAATTTCAACTACAGTGTATTTGCCATGCAAGAACTGTACAACACATGGTCAGGACTAGGTAGTCATTTAAGGGCACCTTTTGCTGTCTGTAGTGTTATAAGTCTAAGTCACAAATACATATTTATGAACATAATTATAATACAAAATGTATTTAATTAAATATAAACACACACATATATATATATATATATATATATATATATATATATATATATATATATATATATATTAATAACAAATACTTTAACCATGGAGATCACATAAAAAACTCAAGGGCTTATTTCAAGAGACAACAGAACATCATTTAAAAATAAAACATGTCTTGTTATATAATATTAAATCATAAATATAAGATAATTTTTTTAAATTACTAATATATGTACACAAATGATATACTTACACTATCTATTGCAACAGGTTGATTACTAGTTACATTTTACACATTAGTGTATGACTACTATTTTTTTTACTGGCACTAGTGGTATAAATTAATCACAACTTCCAGTATACTAATTAAACTACATTAAACAATAAGTGAACATAACTATATTACTTAATAAAACATTATTACAAATAATTTCACGTAATAACATTATCATCAATATAAATAATTTTAATACTAGGCCAAGAGCTCAACAGTGATAACATCAGGCTGACCTCAGCTATTAAAGGAACATGCAACCCTATATGTAAACAATGCTCAAACCATTAAGCAATGTCTACTGTATCATGTGCCATAATTTGTATTTAATTCTTAGATCATTTAGTAAATGTTTAAGGAGAATTACTGAGCATCTATGGGGGCTGACATTTTGGACATTTCACCTGGGGCAGTGCACCGTCACATGTCCACTACCACCAGCACCACGGGCGGTGAAAACTCCACCCAGTGAAGCACGAAATGCGCACAGACCGAATCTCTACAGCAATATGTTACTTTCTATCCTAACCAACAAAACATTTACAAAGTAAAATCACTCACATTACTGAAACAAATACAATTCACGAAACTAAATAATGCAAAACTCGACGACAACATAACTTCAGCGGCAATATGCGGTATGTAGCTCTGTGAATACATTAATATCAGTATGGGGTCGAGGCGTCAATTAGACTAAATCTCTCTAGGTCGGATTAAGGTTAGTTTATGTGTATATACATATTTTATATCCCAATTATTTGTTGTGAAGCATGTAGTAACACAATATCACTGAGCTACGTTTAGCGACCGAGGTGGGCATGCCAGCTTGCCGTCGAGTTTTGCGCAAGTTTGTTTTATGACTTCTATTCGTTACAGGAATATAAAGATTTTATTCTGTAACATAATGTGTATATGTGTAGGTCCCATATACAATACATAGGGGAAGTTTGGTGGCTGTCATAACAGGTTGTTTTCATGGTTAGGTGATAAAGTAAAAGATCGCTAAAAACCCAACCTCCAAGTTTCTTTCGCTCCACAAATTTGTCTTCTTTCAAGAGTCGTTGTCGTTCAGTAAAGTCAAAACAACCTCCCAGCAAACAAAGAACCATTTCTGAACCAGTTGGCACATGTCATACTAGTTCATAATTGGTACCGCTCCACCAGTATGTGTATTCACGTGAATACACGTGTTCTGCCTGTTGTCACGAAGTTTTGAATGAGTTTCACAAGAGTCATACTGGGTCAGAACTGGTACAATTTCACTGGCACGTGTCATCAAGTGAAAAACTTGTAATTTCAAAAGTAAACATGTATCGACCCACCAAATTTGTTCACAGAATCTGGTGAATTCACATAATTGAGCCAGTTGAACACGTGAATTCAGTTACAATACATGTGAAATCACGGGTCGTTGTTTGCTGGGCTGAGCTGTCCTCCAAATCAGTCTTGAAGCTTGCAGTCCACCTTAAAATTGACATCGTTCGGTTAAATTTGGTCACAGTGTGGACTTGACTTTACCAATGTTGCGCAACCATTTAAATGCCAACTTGCACTTCACTGGAATATTTTTCGCATATGGAATCTCTTTCGTTTCTCAGCACCTAGCTAGCTTCTTTTGCTTTGTTTTTGCATCCGTATGCCTGACACTCAGGTATTTTGCTAATGGTTGATTTATTTAGGCAACTTAAATTATGTCAATGCGTTACTATTATTCATTATGCACTGCCTGTATCGACGAGAGTAGTGGACAGTCTACATCATAATCACGCATTCTATCACGTTACACCTCGTGAATTTGGAAACAATGACAGTGCCCATAGTCAATCAAAATTTATGTTTTGAAGATAGTTTTAAGGTGCATAATAGTCATACAAAATTGTAAAAAAAACGTGTGTGACTATATACTATACGGATTGGTATGTGGGATTTTTAACATTAGTGTTGCATGTTCCTTTAACCAATTAACCAAGCTTTAAGTCTACTTTACTCCTTGACTTGTCTTTATATTACCAGTCCATTTGTGACCTCTTTGTGTCGATGCATGGTACCTAGGATTTGGGAAGACAGTTTGGCTAGTACACTATTATTTGATCATCACAGTTTGAATGTATTTAACATGTACTTGAAATTGAAAACGCGGTGGAAGGTTTATGACATTTTTCAAATGTAATTCTAAGACACCAGTATGATTACTTTTTAACTTTGTACATTTTCACATATTTGCCATATTTCTGAAGACTTTCCACTGGCTCTATTCCTCTCACAAAATTACTTCCTAGTACCATGCAGTCTTACCAACGCCGTCACAGGCCTATACAGACATGCGCAGGCACGGCGTCTGCAAGAAGGCCACAGGCCCAGACGCAGCACAGCAGTCTTTTCTGTTGACAAGCTTAGAAACCATGTTCCCCGGTTAAATTTAGTAAATGAAACAAGTACATATCATGTACTTGTTTCATTTACTAAATTTAACCGCTTGATAAAGGAAATATGTATCCTAAACACTAGATGTTACTTTAACACATTTAATAGCCATAAGAATGCTACTCACCTTTTCAGCTGAATCTAGATATAATGGCAACGCTAAACATTGGTGTCAACAACTGGAATGGCCGAGCACACACTTGCACATGCGCAATATGCATCAACAATTTAAGGGAGCAACTAGTAACTTGAATACACTAACCTTTACTCTAATGCAATCTGTAACGTATTGCGAACTTATGTTATTCTTATGTAACACTGCTATATCATGCAGTCCAGTAAACGTTTGCACGATGTAAATACATAACAATAGCATCACAAAATATTGAAGATCAGATGTTATTCAATCACTAAAGTGTCCTTCCGTTTTCGTGCGCACAATATTTTGTAAACAAAGGTATCGGTTTTATGTATTTATTTCAGAGACGATCCCATATACTAGTTATCAGTGATCAAAGGTAAGCATATCCACGGCTTTTAATTCGGTTGATAATGCACTCAGGTTTACAATACAATTTATGCTTAACATAGATATGCAAGGCGTATTTTACCACTATGTTTGCATATTATCGCTCACATTTATTGTATGACAGCATAGCGTTATCAGTTATCATCAGTGCCAACGCTGAAGCCATATTCGTTTATTTAATAGTACCTGTGCTGTGACTATATTAACATGTATATTTGTGTTTGCATCATTTAATGTATGATTAACATTATATAAAATAGACGGATTGGGATAGTAAATTAAATGGCAATTAAACAAGAAACATAAAAATGACGGGTAAAAAGTAATTCCACTCCTAGACCAGACGCAGGCTAGTATGCCTATCTACATTTTAAGCTATAAAGTCTTTGTCTTTTCTTTTAATTTTAGAAGATGATAGAATATACATAGAACACAGATTAGTGCCCAGAGACAAAGTAATGTTATTTTGCTGTAAAATTGTCAAGGATATACACGTTCTCAACTTTGTACTACATGGTGGACATTGTCAAGGGTTAGTCAATATATACATTTTGGGCATTGTTGTAACTTGTCATAGAATATCTCTGTGACGTACATTGATGGTATGGCTTGTCAATATAAAATAATATATGCTCAGGGTATATGCTTTGATCCAAACATTTTGTATATACATTACCTTGAATTTACCTTGAATCCTCTTCTATTACGTAGTCGAGGAGTTGACGAGGAAGGGAGTCAATTGCTGACTCGTGTAATCCTCTGCCCTATTTCGCAGATACTTGTCAATGTGACCCTTAAATTGGTTGACGCTTGCGGAACATAACAGCACTTCTAGGAAGTATATTCGAATCGTTTACTATCCTTTGAGTGAAAGAGTACTTTCGTATATCAAGCCTAGAGTGTAATTTGCATATTTTGTAAGAGTACCCTCTTGTTTTGCCATGTTCATTTTCCATAATAATGCAGTTGGCAGGAAAATACTATCTAACCCATTTATTATTTTAAAAACTTCCAATAAATCGGCTCTCTCCCTTCTTGTTTCCAAAGTTGTTATTTTTAATATTCTTAATTGACTTGTATAGTCTAAATACCTTAAGTCAGGAATAATCCTGCTCATCGTTCGTTGTATAGATTCTAATAAATCTATATATTTCTGTTTAAATGGGCGCCATGCCTGAATACAATAATCAAGGTGGGGTCTCACTAAGGATTTACATAGTTTTAAAACTACCTCCTTGGTTTTATATTTAAAGGCTCTATTTATCATGCCTAGCATTGCATTTGCCTTATTAGCTGCCATGACACATTGTTTTGTTACATCCAGTGTTTCTGTGATTATGACTCCTAAGTCTCTCTCCTCGTGTGTTGTTTCAATGCATACATTTCCCATAAAATAGTCATACTGTTTATTGTTGTATCCGTAATGTATACATTTGCATTTTTCAGCATTGGACAACATTGACCATTCAGTGCTTCACTCATTTAGGGTACTCAAATATTTGTGTAATTTTTCCACATCCTCGTACGTTGATATTTGACTAAAAAGCTTAGTGTCATCATACGGGATCAAGGTGAAGAAGAATAAATGTCACCTAATTATTCCTTTTGTGTTTTGTTATTGGAAGCAGTGGTAAGGTTGTTACTATTGGTCAAAGGAACAGGGTTTGAATCTTGCTACTTGTTTTGAAACTGGCGCAATTTCATTCACCTCATGTTACCTATCACCAACATAATATCTGTATAATTTGACAATCTAGCTGTACAATTTATATTTGCCTATTTCGTGTCGGATTCATGTATCAAAGTACGGCACTGAAACTAAAGAACAAAATACACACGCATTAAGGCAAACAATTAACATGTTTATAAAGTGTAAGTCTCGCTTGCTGTGTTGAAGGGAATGGAAGATGAACTCAAGACACATCTATTACGAAGCGACATGGCAGCGGTGGCCGAGCTCATTGCCAGTAATCCACTACCAAACATGTCTCCGGACACATTGCCGGACGACGTGAACGCTCTCCACCTCGCCGCTATTCTAGGCTACGTCGACGTAGCAAAAATCCTAGTAAAATCACATGCGTCCCTCGTCAACTGCCAGGACTCGACGGGCTGGACCTCCGCTGATGCACGCAGTAGCCAATGGACATGTTGACGTGACGGAGTTGCTTCTTGACTGCCCAGTATGTGACATTTCGCTCGTTGACAACTTCCAACAGACGGCGCTCCACGTCGAAGCCCAATCGCAGAGCGGTTCGCTTGAGATGACCAAATTGCTGACGGGGCATGGACTACGAGGCGAAGCGGAAGATAGCGAGTCGATGACGCCGTTCATGCGTGCTGTGGAGGCCGGAAATGTCCAGACGGCGCAGTACATTTTTAAGGTGTCCGGATGCCGAATCAATGCGCGCTCAATACACGGCAAGACCGTGCTTCACATCGCTGCCGAAAAACTGCGCGGAAGAGTTGCTTCCCTGTGGCTTCTGCAGGTCGGCGCGGCCATCAATGCTCTTGATAATCGCTTTCAGACGCCGCTCATGGTCTGCGTGCAACAGAAACGACATCCACATCTCGTCTTCCGCATCATGAAGCACCTGGTCGACGCCGGCTCGCTGATCAACGCGCAGGACGTCAACGGCAACACGGCCTTGCTGCTAGCCATGAGCAATCCGGCGGCCATAAAGAAACACCACATCGAGTTCCTGCTCATTTCCAGCGCCGACGCCAACATCCCGAACCGCGACGGACTGACCCCGCTGTGGCAGGCCATATACGACGGCATCCACTATCCGGATCGCCTGCGGATCATCCGGATTCTCCTGCAGGAGAACTGCTACCTGGAGATGACATGTCGCGGCCGTCTTCTCTTCACTTCCGGTCTCGACACCGTCTACTGCTATGAGAACTTCCTGTCGCCGTTCGAGGTCGCCATGGACTCCGGCTACTACAAAGCGGCGAAGATCCTCATGCTCGCCGGGTGCCAGGTGAAACCCGAGATGCGATACGACGAGCACGCAAGCGACATTCCGGCAGAGCTGCAGTGGTTCCAGTACCTCGTGCGCAACCCCGTCAGTCTGAAGCACCAGTGTCGGCTCGTCGTGCGCTGCATCCTCGGCCAATCGATACAGTCGAAGGCACGCCGTCTTCCACTGCCGGAGCAGCTCAAGTTCTACATCCTGCTGGACGATCTGTTCGCCGCGTGACGCCCGTCCGTTGACCTATGACAGTGTCAATGTGTGTCTAAAGACCCTCATACGACTATGGATAAAGGTTGTCACTGTTTCACCGAGGTGGGGGATATGTCAGTGCAATATGCTGTTTTCATTGACAAGCGGATCCCCCGTGTCCGATGAGAATATGGCTTGTTGGATCGTCACCAGACACCAGACAGTGTCTGGTGATGACGCAAACACGTGCATATTGCCATAGCAACGCACCCGATAGGTCACTGCCTTATAACGTATTTGGGCCTTAACGTATGCATCGGCCTACTGAATAATGCACATTAAGAAATCCGCTACGTGTTTAGAGACATACCAAAACACATGTCAATGTATCCCTTACCCTGCAAATTAGAGACAAACAAACAATTGGGTGATGAAAGACGAGAACAATGGTAGCATAAGTATTGATTAACTATGATATAGTTTACTTTTACGGTAAACAGATTCCTAAAAGAATGTAATTTTACGTATTTTCAGGTTTTCTTGAAATGTCTGTTTCGGTTTATAAAAATATCTCTATACTACCCGCAACATGGTCCTGCGTTTTATGAATGCATACTCCATACATTTAAAATATCGCCAGGAATGTCGGAGAGCACAAATGATTATATCAGGGATGTTTGCGTCCATAGCAATTTGGCTGTCGTTTGTTGTGCCTGGTTAAGCTCTCCAGAGCGTGTCACCAGTCAGGAAAAGTGTCGCATTTTGTGGTTAGAGGGTGTGATTATCAGTCGCCATCTTCTCCCTTCACTTGAAGTATATCTGTATGTTAATGACTGGTTGTTCTAAAGCGTTGCTTTACAACCCAGACAGAACGTGTAGCCTTCTACACATTTCACATTTCCACACGTCTTCTTTTATTACTTGTTTTCCAAAGGAAGACGTTTTGCCGCGTTGATCTGAGTTGTGCTGTACTATCTTGTGAGACGTTGTGTTAGTCATCAGGTTCTGGTGTACTTGGTTATCGCATATTGTTGACATTTTAAACGACGGCATATTTGTGCCACACACCGAACGAAAAAATAATATTACATTTTGAGTCTTTAAATGAAACACATAAATCGTTCGAAAAAGGTAATTGTTTTGAAAATCGGTTCAGTCTTTTCCAAAACGTAAATAAGATTAGCAAATGATTCCGTTCTCTTGTTGTTTTGTGGCGACACTCAATAGTTTTTTCGCGAGAACGTTTCCGCGTAATGGGGAGTGTTATAAGTGTGTATCGGTTGTTTCGATTGTTCTGAATCGCATTATTTCTTGTATGGCACCTCGTGTACGACTGAAGCATGTTTAGATTGTTGCATGTAACCAAGCTTCGCAACGGAGGCTTTGTTAGGCTAGCTAAGCACCCAGTTTGATGGTGGTAGGAATGTGTATATGGGACGGAGTAGTTGAGTTGTCAGTGTGACATTGTCGTTCAGAGAAGCCAGGGTTCGGACCATGGTGCCGGTTGGACGGTGTTTAGGTCCTGGTCCAGCCGCAAGAGCAGTTTCGTTCACCCTGTGTTGCTCGCGCCTTTCGGAGGAGACACTTTAAGCCACGTGTTCCTTCTATCTGAAATGTATGCCATGGTCGGTGGTTTCATTTGTCAAATCCACATTACAATAATGGTCAACTGCCTGACCGTGGGTTAATGGAAGACTATTTGTTACACTTCCGCCATATTTCGGCAAGGTGGGGTGCTCTTGGGCGTTTTTGTTGAGTCTGAAAGGTGGATACAGTAATGCAAATCTCCAAAACAAGACTTATCGACACGCAACAAATGCTTTAACACTATCCCATCCCCCCATTAATTTTTATAATGCCTCGGAACATTTCAACAGCCCCCCCCATATTGTAGCATATTTATTCACAATAACTTATTGTATGATGGAACTGTATATTAACAATGCGGTTGTGGTGATTGTGAGATATGACTTTGTTGTACATAAGATAATAGTATCGGTTGTCTGTGATTTATATTTATTTATGAGGTGGGTGCACAGCAAAACTTGTCGCATGCACTTACGTTGTCAAAAGGCACAGGTTTACAAGGTAGTCCGTCTCATACCAACACTTAGTGGACATGTCATGTTATTTTCAGTATTTAAGATTACTATTTATTATTTAAGTGTTTTGCAGGGAAAGCATAATTGCACGAGTACTCGATGTATGCGACCTATTGTGCATGTGTGTCTGCAATAATGCACTGTGTTTCGAGTACGTACGCAACAGGACTGTTTGTTTGGTTGTTTGGTTGTTTGGTTGTTTGGTTGTTTGGTTGTTTGGTTGTTTGCGATTATGTCTTCAATGTTTCAGTCGCCACCGTACGCTATCATTAACACAGCCGTGTAATTCTGCAGGAACCAGATACAGAATAATGATACCAGATCACTGACGCTAACGACATTCGAGCTAGCATATGTCTGTGTCTCTATATAACTGTGTATGTTAAGCTTTTCCTTCCGGACACTTTGTATTTCGGGCGCCACACGTTCACAACTACGAAAATTTGGCAGAAAGTAATTTTTTTATTTTCCAGAAATCGTAGTTGATTAGTGGTTTTACCTATTCGCACCGGAAGTTGAACATACCTCAATGGTTAGCTCACAGCGTTACGTGAGTTTTCAGTTACTTCTCTGTCCCAAACACGACTAGCCACAAGACACATTTGTCTAAGAATTTTGTTAACGAACATACGTACGTATACTTATACGTATACGTATACGTACACATATGCGTCAGCTCGACTATGGTTAGCTTTAATAAATTGGTAGCATCATCAATTGTTACCCTTTTTGGTTTCTTTCTCCACTTACCATATGAGCGTGTTACTGCGATGAATATATGTTTTAAACTTTTTAAAAGTCTTGAGAAGAATCTCGTGTAACTTGGCTGATTTCGATGGTGTTTGTGTTGTCGATATATGTATGGTGTTGATGAAAATCTCGACAGTCATTATAATGCCACACGTTGTAAAGCGAGCACAAAAATTGTATTGCAATGTGCGATGATATTTAACTATTCGTCACACTTAGGTGTCGTAGTTAATGACAGTCTTGCCGATATTACGGTGCCACCTAACGTAATATGTATTGGTTTTCCAGCAATACAACAAAACGTTTGTGTTAGAATAAACACGTTGGTGTACGATGACGTCATGTTAGCTAAACCGAGCAATAGCATGATCACTGGTCGCTTCAGATATGTTGCAGCGAACAAATATGATTAATTATCGTTTTTTGTTTGATTTTTGATGAAAAAACTCAACAGCAACTGCTACTGATATGACCAAAATAGATTATCATGGGACAAAACGTCTTAAATCTTATGTCAGGACAACTGAGTCAGCATCTTTAAATGTATTCTCCTTATGTTGACGAATCTGACACTAGACGTTGTTTATTGACGTACTAACGGAACAGTAAAGAGAATCATTGGTATGTATGAGTGAACGAGAACGAAGTAACTGCCACAGTATCCCTATTGATTCGCCTGTACACTGCCAGTATAGCTTAGACATACGGTACACCAGTGAATATGATTGGATATTAATTGTTGTGATTATGAAACCTGTTTCCGTGAATAACGTTGTGAACAGCTTTAATAGGTATCCGTTTTGATAGGTCATGCTGTTAAGACTTTTGCGCTGTTCAGTCGTTCAGGGGACTGTTTGCAGTTTGGCACAAGTAAACGTTTATAGATGTATTGGTCGTTTCCTTCTGTCATTGGTTGGACACAAGTTCTCGTATGAGACAACGAACGTACTCCACATAACCGCGATATGAATTAATTGGATTTTGAGCGCAATGTAATGTCTTCTTAATTAATTTCTTCTTAATCACATATTTTAAAGTATTAATATGTTGTGTTTGCTTGCTACTTAGTAAAAGTGACAAATACATTTAATTTTATTAAAGATAAATGACAATGTGATGAATATTAGTAACTTTAAGTAACATACTTACAAACTGTGAACACATTATTAAAATGTGTAATATATTTACACATAACCTAGCTCTAACATACTAATAAACTACATATTTAATGAAAGGAGACATGGTAATCTTTGGAAATCTGAGCCCGCAGCCCGTCCCGCAAATTGCAATTCAGCCCGCAGCCCACCCCGCGTATTGGTCATCCCCTGGCCCGCAGCCCGCCTTGTCCCGCAGTAACTTGGCCCGCAGTCGTATAAATTGAGTAAAGTGAGTGAATTTTTGGTCAGGTATTGATGAATTGTGCCACTCAGTCGTGTGGTATCTTCACTCCATCTTTCAGACCTCTCTTAGTTTACATAACGTCCATACCTTGTAGAAAACATGTACTCTCGTGCTTGTCCCCAAAATACTTCGAAAAGCCACTTAAGATATTTACAGCAATGGACGCTTATCTCGAACTGTGCAAAACTGTGCGAAATGTCCGGCCGTCAGTTGCGCAATATTATGTAGCAGAAGGAAATTGGGAAGGCAAAACGTTGACAGTACACCATCAATCCTAACAGGATCCACTCACAGAATGGTTCTCAATTTACATCAAACAGATGCCCTTTAAAGATGAGTACATTTATATAGGCTTACACTACTTTCATAAGTCAAACAATCTTAAACATAAAATTTTCACAATGGTGGATCACGTACAATTTAATGCAGTTTAACGTTTGAAATACTCAATGTTCCGTGGATATCAATTTCCAATGTGGTTTTCTTGTATAACAAAAAAGGCAACAAGTTACGAAGCGTGCACGCTGAAGGCTTTTTTTAATAATAAAACATGGAAACGTGAGAACGGTACCTTACTAATGTAATGACACGAGAATGACGTTGCGAGTTCTGGCTGAAGCTACTGGTGCTAGTGATAATGAAGGAGAGGAAGACATGGCCGAAGTGAAATCACTGCTGCGCGACCACGTGATGTATTGACACATACGATGCTGCTGTTGACTTCGACTTTGACCTGTTTGACAACTGCAGTGGCGTAGTGGCTAGAACGTCGCGCTCTCGACTGAGACAATCCGGGTTGAAATACTGGGCTGCCCTGTCGAATCTTGGGCAAGTTATTTACACTACATTGCTCCAATTCACACAGCTGTATCAATTAGTATCTGGCATGCGCGCGCGTGTGTGTGTGTGTGTGTGTGTGTGTGTGTGCGTGGTGCGTGCATATGTGCGTGCGTGCGTATGTGGGTGTATGTAAATGAGCATAAATTAGTAAGAATTTGCATAACCATACAACCGGTGCTAGGATAGTTGCGCCGGACACCAACCATGTTGTTTTCTGGAATGGAACCCGTTAGCACGCACAGAATGAAATGAAAGAATGACCCAGCTATGGGTTACTACCAACCGTTGTCATGAGATCAGGTTCTTGAGCCAATGGCTAAGAGGTTAAACATTCACATGCAATCTGGTTTGTGATACAGAGGCGGTTTGTGTAGGTCCTGCGCCCATGCACTCCGGCAACCCTGCACCCTACTCGCTAGAGGGGTGCAGATCAAGTTGCACTAGAAAGCTGCAAACCTAACTCATACTAAACGACAACGAAATATGTGCTTCGGCACGTGGACCATACAGACCATGTCCCCTGGAATGTGCCAGGATCACGAATCTTGACCAAACAAGCCTACTTTTTATATGTTAGACTGAAAGGTTTGTTTTGCTTCGTCCTTTGTAACCGTTATGGTTCCGTTCCTTCTAGCCATCCGTCCCTTTACGTAACATCAAGTATTCAGTTAGCAAAGCAGTAAACGCTTAGGATAGATATTGTATGAGGAAGTGTATGTTTTGTTTATAAAAAAAATCGTTAATACTTTGTAGTTAGAAAGAATTTAGTTGTCTAACAAAGCTAAACGGTGTCCTGCGGAAAAAAAGGTGAGTGTCCGGCGCTACATAACTCTCCCAGCATGCAGTACTTACGTCATAGACGTATCACGTGTTATACGCTGTATTGTTCAGTTGCTGTCGGAAGCGGTTTGCGATATCCCTACGATTTATATATGTATATATATATATATATATATATATATATATATATATATATAAAAAAATTTTACCGAATCTGCGACGATGCTTCGTCTGATTACTTTTGTGATGGTCATATCAACAGCGATTGTCGTGCACGTACGAGGTACTTATAGAGCCACAATGGTTGTGTTATTTTAGAGAAATAGTGTTAAATACACGATTCCATATCGCTTCCGATGTCTCTGGCAGGCATAATGATAAACAGTCTGTATTAACGCTGTGACACACCACGTGATAACAACAAGTTGTTGTTGGCTTAAGCCTTTGACAAAATTACGGACGGCTTTAGGTGCTCTGAAATGTGATCACCATTCAATCAAATGCCCCGAACTTTGACCCCTGTAGTTGTCTACTGAAAACACAGACTCATTGGTATTATTCTGAACACTGAATATTCGCCCACCTTCGAGTAAAATACACTAAAATTCGGCGCAACACAAAACACAGTGCATTTCTAATTGACACAAAAACTTCATCTTATCCCAATTTTATATTAGGCACCAATGCGTCTTTAATATTGTGACGTCATTCGACCTCACGCGAACACAACCGGTGGCGCGCGATCGAAAAAGAGGCTGAGACCGTCCGCAACAGGAAGCGTACGTCAATACTACAACGAGTCACTACGTTTAATTTCGACCATCTCCCCTAGCTTGTTTCGCCCACCCATCCAACTGTTGAAGACTTTTGCACTGCCCTTCCGACAGTCGTGGCGTGGCGGTGTGGTGGTTCCAGATTCGACCAGTCCATGATTCGTACGAATCTGGGACCGCGACGGTAGCGGTCCCATATTCGTACCGAGTCATGATTCGCCTTTGTTACTAACGTAGTTTCCGTTAGCAATACATCAAGTATTGAAATAATATTGTTATCACGCACATCTTAAATAAAAATGGATTAACTTATGTGATCATTTTCACTCATTCGAACGTGTTGTGTTCCCATGTTTGGGAGTCAGAGTGACGAAAAACGATATTGCGATCCTTATAGCTTAACGAATCCTGGACTGGTCGAATCTGGGACCACACAGCGGCACTAGACGACTTTTTGGAGACGACCACCCCGTCGGCATCGCGTGGCCAAGAGGACTACCCTTTTCGCGTACATCAGGTCGGTTATACAAGGCAAGCGCGACAGGAATCCGACCGAACACGAGAGTGCCCTGTTCGGAGCGTTTGTGAAGCGCTGATTCTCCAGCATCAATCGACGGACCGTGAGAATCGACATGTAAGACACCGTCGTATTACAATTCATTGCGTTCTCAAGTAAGAAAACCTATACCACTTCGATCGTTTAGTTATGATGTACGTTTTGTCCCTACAGTAAATAATAACATGGGACTAGGATTTTCGTAGCTGCACATAAACCTTTGAAATATGTTACATTCTAGTTTAGATCAGGTGAAAATATAGCTCAATTCTGACGTCATTTAAAAACACCTGTCGACCACCACAACTCCGTGGCGCATCAATCAGTCTGTCTCAACTGAACTATTTACCGACTCAACTCAACCACTCAGTCCTGATGCGCCTCTCAGCCTAGTTACCAAAGATGTAGGCGTCAGAGAAATTATCTTACTGTAATTCTTATTACAGCTAAATTCTGACGTCCAGCAACACCCGAGCGACGGCCGTCCATGAGGATGAGGTTTAATTGTAAAAATGTCCGCGTGAGGATGAACCGACACAAAATGATGTGTTATCCTTCATTAGTTCGTAATCACACGAAAGTACTAAAATAATGCTAGTCGATGTAATAGCGTTCAAACAAAAAATAAATGTGTGTAAACATGTCTGCAATACTAGTTATTATGTTTTGTTTATCAAAATACACACTCGCGACCTCTTTGGGAGGGAAAATGTTTTGGCGATACTTGCTCCAACAAACAGAGGCCAAACCGTTCATAACTGCCAAGTACGATACTGGTGGTCATAATAGGAAACAAGGCGACATTGTTTACAGCAGAACAGTCGTGTGGGACAGAGGAAGTTTTTTTAGTATTGCATGGCGAGGTATTTGTGCATTGGCTGAGACGAACACGTGCACGCACGTGTGACTTGAGGACCTACACACCGACAATGTCGTTGTTTCTTGCCTTACAGCTGCACCACCACCGCCACTGTCACCGTACTTCTGACAGGCGTCCGGTGTCACCGTCTTTTTCTTCTTTCCTGCCTTGCTTTAGTAGCCGCCTTTCGACGCACCAGACAGACCCCCTCAACACGCCCCCTGTACATGTATCATCGTGCCCCTCTATGACCGTTCCTAGCTCCTGTATATATATATATATATATATATATATATATATATATATATATATATATATATATATATATAATATATATATATATATATTATACGCCCCCGCATCGTCGTCCCCCGAGGTACATCAGGTGTCGTTGGACCATGACCTCGACCACCTCCGCACCATTCGCACTTTTGCCTACTATCTGGTACTCGGCGGAGATCTCTTTCTGAAGCGGCGGTCGGACTTGAGTCCCCCCGAGTGCCAACATCCGGCCAAGTGAAGCGATGGAGACATCACGGCGTGGTTCGTGGGTGGCTCACGTCCCTAGATGTATTGCCAGCCGGCCCAGACCGCCCGACCACACCTGCCCACTGATTTTGGCATATCAATCTACACTTTTTATTATACATTTGCTTTTTATTATTGGTCATTACATTTTATAAATCATAACTATTTCAATTTATTTAAAATAAATTTATATAAATTAAATAATAATAAATAAGAGAAACATTTCCCACTGGGGACTTGGCAGGTCTGGTTGGCCCCGGGGT
>JAODUO010000477.1:555000-567867 GCA_025642075.2 Ridgeia piscesae
TTTGTGCAAAGTAAACCGGTAGACCTAAGTTACACGCACACGCACACGCACACGCACACGCACACGCACACGCACACGCACACGCACACGCACACGCACACGCACACGCACACGCACACGCACACGCACACGCACACGCACACGCACACGCACACGCACGCACAAGAGAGAGCACAGCCCACCAGAAGATAAATAACCCATCAAAACATACAGCCCACTAGAATAAAGATAACCCACCAGAATATACATAGCAAATTCGATCTCATATCAAGTTGGTTTTAAACATTAGCTAACGTGTGTAATAATGCATATGGTTTACAATTTTCATTTATATAAAACACAGCTTACATAAAGTATGTCATGCTAGAAAACTAACTGATTATAATTTTTCAAATTAATGAAAACATCTATTAGAGAATAGAATATTTTCAAAATATTAATCACTTACATTTATAGCAAGTGTATGTAACCAAGTACACATATAAAATAATGTATATGGACATAATCCTGACTGATATAACAATGTATCCTGTAATGGGTGAATTTGTTAATGAAATTTACCTAAAATAACACATTTGTCAATATACTGTAACTGTTTTTAAAAACGCACACTACAGTATTTTCGTTCTTGTAACAAACTGAACTGCACTGACTGGGAATACAGTGTAATGCACACAAATACACACAAATCACTACTAATGTAACTTAGCTATATCCAACATGACAAGGTTCATATCGCAAAAACTATGAGTACATTAAAATAACTTATTGTGTACATCTTACAATGATTTACAGTGTTATACAGTTTCTGAAAACATGCATTCATTATGGTAACTCAACATAAATCCACAAGCATTCTTGAGTAATATATAACTGAATAATGCACACATAGTTTTACCATTCGTTATAAAAGCTGTATCAATTGCATTGCAGATCCTAGCTTAGAAAAAACATTGCTGTTACCACCTTTACATATATGCCTTTGTTATATTTAATATGCACGATTTTTAGTTTGTGTTTTTTCTCTCACTTATTCCATGTAAGCATGATAACTGTTGCAAATGTAGTTTTACATCTGAATTAACTATGGCAATCTATTTTTGGAAAACGTGTTATGCAAACAACTTAATTTCCAACAACACATTTCTATTATCACAGGTCTTTTATAATAATAAATAAATAAAAACCTCATAACAATTCTATATTTTCACAGTGTAGATCATAAGTAATATTATGGATAATTTGTTTTTTAAGTATTTATGAAAATGCAATAATAAGGCAACATTTTAAAATGACTTGTCCACTGTCACATACACTACAGTTGATATAGGCACTTCAACAAAATCTGATGCGGCGGTGTTTCTTTTACTTTTGCGTAGCTGCAGCGTCGTTTCTTTTACTTGGATCTGGGTACCGTTTTGTTTTAAATCTCTGATTCGCGCGCATTTTTTATGATTGACGTCATCGAATGGCGGCTCCAACTTGGTTGTAAGTTGAACTTTATTTACATCTGTATCTGTATCTTAACTGGCAAAATGTCCTAGGGACACATCACGCCAGTGCGCATGGTGGGTCATCTGACTTAATTGTTAAAATGTTGGATTAAACTATTCTGAAATGATTTTAGTGATTTACTTGAGACAGTGTTTGAGGGGAGAGAATTCCATTCCTTAATTGTTTTTGGGAAGAAGCTGCTTCCAAATATGTTTGCAGAGTATCTAATTTGCAAGAACTGACTGTCATGTTTACGTGAGGTTCTAGTGTTGTGTTGGATATAGTGATCTAGCGGGATATCTATAAGGTTATGTTCCATTTTGTATATTATGCTAAGTCTTTTAATTTTTCTTCTTGTTTGGAGGGTGTCCCACTGGAGGTCTTTAAAAAGTTGGGTTACTGTTCCTGGTTCTCTAGAATAGTTATGTGTACAAAATCTGGCAGCTTGTCTGATTTAATTGGTTGATATAGTAGGCAGTCATCTGCAAAAAGGCGAACGTTTGAAGTGAGATTGTTGGGTAGATCATTTATGTAAAGTAAGAAAAGTAAGGGCCCCAGTACGGTTCCCTGTGGTACCCCTGAGGTGACTTTAATTGGTTTGGATGCTGATCCATTTATTACAACCTGTTGAGTTCTTTCTGCAAGGAAGCTTTCTATCCATGACGATATTGGGCCTGTGATCCCATAGTATTTTAGTTTGTGGATTAGTCTTTTATGTGGAACTTTGTCGAATGCTTTAGTGAAGTCTAGAATGGCCATGTCTACAGATTTCTTTTCATCTAGATATTTGCTTATGTCATGGACAGTTTGAATTAATTGAGTTTCTGTTGATCTTTTTGCACGAAAACCATGTTGGTGGTCAGTTAGGATGTGATGTTGTTCAAGGTGTTTCATGATGTGGCTATGAATTATGTGTTCAAGAAGTTTAGAAATCACAGGTGTTAAGGATATTGGTCTGTAGTTTGAAGTTTCTGCCCTGTTTCCTTTCTTGAAAATTGCTGTTATGTTTGCTTCGTTCCAGGCTTTGGGGACTTGACCAGAGTCAACTGATGATTGGAAGATATCATGTATTATTGGTGTTAGGTGGTAGGCATATCTGTTTAGAAACCATGGTGGAATGCCATCTGGTCCTTGCAATTTAGAGGTGTTAATTTTTGATAGTTGGTCATGTACTCCTTTAAGTGAAATTGTTAATTCGGGTATTTTTCCATGTGGGCTGTCATTCAGATTTGGCAGCTTGGAATTTCCTTCATATGTAAAGACACTTTTGAACTGATTGCCTAAGGCTTCTGCTTTTTGCTTGTCATCGCTAATTATGTTTCCCGCAATGTTGAGGTCCCCAATACCCTGGTTATCTTGTCTAAGTTTGGAAATGAAACTCCAGAATGCTTTCGGTTTGTCTGTTATTGCAGTTGTTAGGAATTGATTTATATAGGACAGTCTAGCAGAACGAAGGTGTTTGTGCATGTCTTTCCTGATGTTACAAAACTCTTGCCAGTCTTCTGGATTTCTAGATATTTTTGCTTTCTTATATAATCGTTTCTTTCTTTTGCACATTTTTTTCAAGTCTTTATTGAACCAGGGAAGGTTGTATCTGGAAGTTGTAAGACGGACTGGTACATAGTGTTTCATAATGTTGATGATTTTTGTTGAAACAAGGTTCCATTTGTCATTGACTGTCATGTTTTGGTTTAAAGAGAAGTATTCATGTGTGAAGTCATCGAGAGATTTCTGGATGTTAAGGTGGTCAGCTTTATTTCTGATGAAATTTTTTCGTTTGGGGCGATGTTTGCGTTTGGGTGAGATATTTACATCAATGATAATTGTGTTGTGGTCTGCTATGCCGTCTACTACATTTAGTTTCTTTATTAACCCAGGTTTATTTGTGAAGACAAGATCTAGGATATTGTTGGCATTTCCTTGTTTACGTGTGGGTTCATTGACATGTTGGATTAGTCCATGTTCCTCTACGAGGGAGATTAGTTTGTTGGCAGCAACTGTACTATATCCACTGTTAGGTGTGACATGGTGATTTTCCCAGTTTATGTTAGGAAGATTGAAATCGCCGGTAATTATGACATTATGTGTGTTTATTTTGTTTCCTAATTTAGATAGAGATAGATCTAGTTCTTCAATTTGAGTTCCTTGAGAGTCATGTGGGGCACGATAGAAGGTGCATATGATTATGGGTTTCATTCCTTTTATTTCAGTTTCTGTCCAAATGCTCTCACTGTTAGTGTTTAAGTTTGTTAGATGAGTTGTGATGAGATCAGCTTTGGATATTTGGAATACCCCCCTCCAGTGGTGCTTGTTTCCCTGTCTTTTCTAAAAACATTAAAGTGTTCTGGGAAAATTTCTCCGTTTTTAACTGAGGGGTCTAACCATGACTCTGTTGCACTGATTATGTCTGGGTTATGTAGGTTGTTTAGTACTTCGATGTCTGCTGCTTTATTCTTAATGCTTTGGCAGTTTATGAGGATGCACCGGAAGTTTGGTCTGTTCTTTTGTTTATAGGTTTTCTTGTTATTGGTTGTGTTGTTACTACTTGTAGTTGTTTCGTTTGAGTTATGATTGTTGCCATTCAGGGGGTCAAAAGGGTTTTCCGTCTGGATTTCACTATCTTCGAAGAACGAATTTGTGAAGTTGAAGTTATTGCAGTCAGGGCAAGCCCAAGAACATGACGAGTGTATTAATTGTTTGTATGCATTGTCATCTATGGCACAGCATTGTGTGTGTATCCATTTTTGGCAGTGGTCACACTGGATTGCTTTGTGGTTATTAAGGACGTCCCTGTGGCAAATGCCACAGGGTGCAGAGCAATCTGAACAATGCCATGTGTCAAGGTTTCGGTAAGTGCTATTAAATTCATGCCTGGATATTCCAGCGCATTTTATGTGAACTGATTTGTTGCAGTCGTTACAAGTTAGGGTGAGTGAATTGGACTTTAGTGATTTCTTACATGAATTACATTTAGAGGGGCCTGGGTTTAGCTGGATGTCTCCTGAGAGTATTATGCATAAAAGAACAGTGAATTTTGTTGCTGTCTTGTTTGACTTGGGTTTATATGGTGGTGGGGTGATCAGTAGACCAGTGGAACTATTGGATTTGAGACATTTGAGTTGTGCGATAGTTTTCCAGATAGGGCTGTACAGGTAATATGTTGTGATAGAATTTGTGTCTTTTCTGGCTTTATTGTTCACATAGACTGTTTCTGTTGTGTTGTTATGAAAGCTCTTCATTTCATGATTTAGTCTAGAGATGATATGCAGACACGCAAACATGAACAGTGAATATTTGAAAATACATCTTGAATGGGAGCTAGCCATAACACCAGCGTGATTGATAGTGATTAAGAGTTAATAAAAATTACTAATAAATAAAATGCATACACTTAGTTTAAAAATAAATAAATACACACACACTTACGTGTAAATAGACTAAAAATAAGATATATGCACACTATAATAAACAAAATTTAAAGTCGTTCGTTGATAAAATAAAACAGACGAAAAGGCCTGTTAGTAGGTCGTTTCTTACGTGATCAGGTTGCGTGATTTGTATTTGTTATTTTATTTTACTGACAGTATGCAGTATTTGGGAGATATCACCAGACTATGTGTTGACTTAGAATGTATAAATACTATTTTGTTTATACACGGTACACTTAGTTTAAAAATACACACACACTTTAATAAAGTCGTCTGTTGATAAAACAGGCGAAAAGGCCTGTTAGTTGATTTTATCTGATGCTTGACCGAGTTGGTTTGTGGTTGATTTTACTTTGCGCGGTTATATGACCAGGTTATATTTTTTATCGGTTACATATATTGTTTAGCACCAATATTGGTACATAATCTTGGTTAGTGATTAATTTTGGTTGTAGGTAAAGGTCTAGCTAGTGATGTGTTGTGTACTTAGCTGTTTAGTAGTTTGGGTTCAGTTTCTTCGGTGATCGTTGACGTTGTTTATGCGTATCCAAGATGGCGAATTAGCGGGAAATCAGCAGAATGTTTCAAAGTTCGTTTTTGGCGATTATTGCAGTTTTGTTACGTATCTGATAGGCAATCTCTGTTTAGTACAATATTCCCAATTACTGGTGAATGTCCTAGGTTACGGTCTTATCTATAAATATGCGTTTTAGGTGAAATTCTGAGCAGCCGTTGTCAAGTTAGTTTATGATCTCACGCATGCGCACCCTACATCGTTTTATTTTTAAAATTTGACCTAAAGTAAGCTAGATTTCACCGATATTATAACATAGCTGTGTTTCATTAACAATTTACCAAACTATGTGTTATGGTATATTGAAATAGTTGTGTTTAGGGTAATTTAGGATGTTTATTCTAATCTGTGGTGAAGACATTTTTGGTGTGCGCGTGATATGTGACCCAACACAGCAAAATCAGTTATAAGTAGGAAAATCACTTTTTGAGTTAAAGGTACCACGTGAAAGGTAAATATATGGGCTTTCCAACGGTACCAAACACAAATGTCTAGCTGTATTGGTCGCCAAGTTATTGTTTTATAAAGAGAAGGTGTACCAAGTCATTTTCTGAAAACCGATTCTGAGAAAAACAGCTTTAAAGGTTAATGCAACATATAGACAGCTCACAGGAATGTGGCACAGTTGTAGACCACCTCAATATGCACAGTGTGGTGAAATTTCACCATTGCAGCTTTTATAGTTCCAGAGATATCCCTTTCGAACATTCTGCACCAAATCGGAAATCGACAGTAAAATGTTCACAGAACCTAATTTAATTTAAATAAAAACTTCATAACAATTCTATATTTTCACAGTGTAGATCATAAGTAATATTATGGATAATGTTTTAAGTATTTATGAAAATGCAATAATATTTAAGGCAACATTTTAAAATTGTCCACTGTCACATAAACTACAGTTGACACGACTGTCACGAGGCACCATCATTAATGGTGTGATGTCAGGCTCCACTACAGATGTAAACACGTTGAAAAACTTACGTTCCAAGCATAACTTGCCTGAAATTTGTCACGGTCCTTTTTGCTTTCTTTGACGCAGACTATAGTACTACCAGGCGAAACTTTCTCTTACCCACCATTAAATTGAATGACAACAAATATGCAAGCCGGCAACTTGTGTTCATGTGATAACGCATCACGTGATCATGCATTTTCGTCTCGGATTTCGAAAATGCCTCATGGTCGATATATACGATGCATAAGTGCACTTATCACTTTTATTTCAAAAAACAAAATGGCACATGAAAGCATCTTTGGTTAGTCAATGTGCTATAATAGGTATAATTTATACCGTATAACATGAAATCCCAGAGATGTGTGTGCGAATGATTCGGAGGGTCAATGATGAGGAAGGGATCAAGGTAATATTTCTCTCCCTGAAATCAAGAGTTTTCAGTATGACACATTCTTTGGGAGAAATGTACATAGATGTGGACAACCTAATGATTAGAATGCCATCTAAGGTACAGAGGGGACAGGGTTTATTATTGTGTGAACAATTGTGATCAGTCTATCTTGTCTGCACATTAATTGCAGCATATCTGAATGCTTCCCAGAGAAGTGAAGCCAGTGTTAGATTTTTCTCTATTTTGTGTGCAGCTTTTCAAGAAAGAAGAGAACAGCAACTCCAATCCTGTTCAACAGGCCTGTGAACAGATCGTCAATTGTCTCGTTGAGAACGTCCTACGCATAGAGGAACACAGTGCCGAAGCAGGTACGAAGCAGAAGTAAATATTGCCAGGGTAAAGTCTGTGTTAATTTTAACAGGCCTTCCAGGAGTAAAGGTTAAAGTGAAGAACTTACATCATTTGTTTTCATTACCACCCTCGTGTTGAAGTGGTGGAGAATGTGGGAGATCTAGTTGTAGTGTGGGCTCCTCTCTCTCTCTCTCTCACATGTGGTGTTACTGCTTCTAGGTGCAACGTGCAGTTCACGACTCATCTCTTGCTTCAACACACTCTACCTCTTCTGCAAGGTGAAGCCAGAGCTGCTGATACCACATGCCAACACCATACAGCCGTACCTCGACATCAAGTGCAGTGTAAGTTGGCCATCATAGCCAAGCTGTTTGCACATGTAACCATGCTATGCTGAGATATTTGGTCAACTTTAAATTGTACGATGCTTACAAAATGTAGTCAGGCTAAGTGTTGAAGCCAGCATTAACTTTCTAAATGTTGACTACGCTTTGAAGTGATGGTTATGCTTAGTTGACAGCGAACATGCATCCTGAATATTTTCATATGTTTTCTTTTGCCAGCATCTTGTAATGGTTTAATTATGGAGAATGTATGGAGAACTGAGATACAGTCACCTGAATTTAAAGACAATATGCTTCATTACAGTTGCTGTAGAACTGGTTTTATATTATTACCCGATATGGTACAATAAATCACCAGCAAACGTGAAGTTTTCAAGGTGCATATAATTACATTGTTTGGGGGGCATTTCGCTAACTGTATATGGGAGCAGCTTCTTTTCATTTTGTTTTTGATGTTGTATAGACGCCGGGAGACTACATGGTGCTACACAATGTTGCGAGGATCCTCGAACTGGCAGTGCCCCTCATGGACCACCCTGGCGAGAGTTTCCTTGCTCAGCTCGAGGAAGACATGATGAAACTTGTGCTCAAGCACGGCATGCTGGTAAGTCACTGATTCTCAGCCCTTGTTGGGGCTGTCCTGGTCCCAACACCAGTGGTAATGAATTATAACATGTTTATGTTATTACTGTTTAAAGTCACATAGCTAGCTGCTGCAAACATTGGTGGTATCTTAATAAAGAACTGGTACTTTACTAGGGATGTAGCACTTGAAATTATCACTAACGAATGCCAATTTTGCCCAGCTCTGAGCAATCTTGTGATTATATCATTCTTAAATGACGAGATTGAAGAGAAATGACGAGATTCCAACTAGGACGATTTCTGTCTCTTGGTTTTCATGTTAATGCCTTAGTCAATCATGTGGTAGTATTAGTGTTGTACAGTTGGTCAGTACTACAATGTTGTACGTGTCGAGAAGATTTGCAATTAAAACTTCATTTTAAAAAGCCTGTTAATTAAAAACCTGTATTGATTTCTAGCATTATTGTAAAAGGATGATGAAATATAGATGTCGGTGTATTGGAAGCTAAACGTATGTGTGGGTAAACATGCCAGTGCTATTAACTCTACTGCGTGGATAACGTTCTTATTTTACACTCTGCTGTGGGCAGATGATTTGAAATATCCTTTTGGTTAAATAAAAACATTGCAGCATCAAAAAAATCCTGGTTCTCAAATCTTGGTGCTTTGCACATACAAGGGGGGGGCACCAGCAGTTTTAGGCGTTTTGCACAGTAAAGTGTTTATATACCTGTGATCCACTGACCTATCTTGTGCAGACTGGCATTGTGTATCATCCTCACAATCCCGGGCACTGGTGACTACATTACAATCTTGGTATCCATGGCGTGTTGACTTGTCAAAACCTTTGAATTATTGCCAGGCTCATAAGCCAGTCCTCTGTCTTTAGTGTCGTCTCTGAGAATACACACTGAAGACATCATACCCTTCCCATTCCCTCCCTTTGTACATCCCTTAACCCATTACTGCATGCCATTTCGTTTCTTCTCTCTACTGTTACCAAAGCTCAGCCAAAACGACAGAATCTTCAACCCAGTGGTGGTACCTGGTAGTTATTAAATGGATGCCTGTACTGTACTTATGTTTTGCAATTCTTTATTGACAGTCATTATGGTTACGCATATGTCCTTGCACATGAACTGCGTAACCATAATGACTGTCAATAAAGAATTGCAAAACATAACTTTCAGTCTGGACATTATTAACATAAAGTACTAATTCTAGTAAGAAAGTGGAGATTACAAAATTAGTAATCATTGTACAAATTTATGAACAAACAACCCGTTAGATCAGTATCTAATGGCAACTGTTGTGATCATTACAGCATGTTGATAGGCAGTCATTAGCAGTAGAGTTTCACCATACAATTCATCCAGTGACAAAAGTAAGCTACCTTTACTGCACTTGTGTGTTTTAAAATACCTGACAAATTAGTAGATGAGAGGACAGAAAGAGACATGCGGGCCTTCGTACCTGGGAAGAGTAATTAATTACAAGTTATCAGGTTATTGCACAGATAAACACTATGATGTTTCTTGCGAGCAGGGTTCTTTGTGATGCGAGAGTGTGAGTACATGCTGGGCCAGGACATGTGGGAGTTATACATTGACCTGCTGACAGGCAAGGAGGCACCAGTGAAGATGCGCTGTCAGGTGCTACGCAATATGCTCATGTACTTAATGGAGGAGGAGGCGAGGATGATCAAGGCTGATCAGGAATGTAAGTTCATCTCAGTCATACCCAGTTTATTGTATGATTTAACTTACTTTGCGGGAAAAGTTTGTCGATGAGTACTCGTCGACAAACATTTGCTCCAAAGTAAGTTAAATCATACAACAAACCATTCTTAGAGCCATGAACAATATATTATATTCAATGTTGTCATATCCAGTGTCGTGAGTTTGTATCAGAACTAGGTGTAATAATATTATTAATATTCTGACAATAATAAACTGCTTTCATACATCCACAACAATGTGTAGTGGTGGTTTATGTGTGTTCATGTCAATGTTTTCCTTCTAAATGGTGTGCCTCCCAGACTTAATGTATTAATCTATACCAACTCAGATGATAAGCAATGCCTTTAAAATTGCAATTTGTGTTGATTGTTCTTACCATCATTGAATGTAGGGTTTACACTGGACATTAGACATATGTTATCATTGTACCAGATGAAGCTTGATATGTTGTGGCTGTAACTGCCTGCATATAAGCTGGCCTTTAATTACTTATTGTGCCATCTGCAGAAATATGACATTATTCATGTAGCAGAATACAATTAAGTGTAGGGATAATAATTGAAGAACCTGTGTAAATACAGCAAATAGCTGTGTATAACTAGTGTGTTGTTGCAGGCTATGGTAAAACAATAATTAACGTAGCATTTGCTGTGCGATAGGGTTATATGGCTAACAATTGGAACAGTTTGAGTTACCATTATTTGACAAATATTTCACTTAATGAAGAATCCGATGGAACGTTTAAAAAAGGGGTCTATATTGTGAAGAACATATTACACTGTACTAAAAAAGTGAAACAATTGGCCTTGGATTTAGAACTTGGCATATTTAGCGGTGTCATTTGTACATGCCTGTAACTCAGCTACATTGGTGCTCCAGATAAAGGCAATGCAGGGAATCAAGATGTCATACAGACTGCAAGAAATCCTGCAGCAAGATCCATCTGAGCCGATCCGTGGCATCCGTGGCATTTCATATGGAATACAGTGTCAACAATAACCTAACCTAAGTAAGTTATGATTTCCTTTGCATTTTTGATATACTGGCAAAAATGTCCCCACATACATTAACTTCTATGAAATAAGATGCTTGTGTATTCGGAGGCAGACTGCATTTGTATGCTAATACATTAATTTTCATGAAATAAAATGCTTGTGTATGTGGATGCAGACTGCATTATGTGTGTATGTGGAATATTGTGTATGTTTGTGGGTGATTGCAGAAAGCGACGTTGAGTGAGCTGATCTACATGGCAGACAACATGGCCTTCCTGCCCTACCAGGTTCAGGATGAGCCTCTCTTCATCATTCATCAAATCGACATCATTGTCTCGGTGTCAGGCTCAAACATCCTGCAGTCATACAAAGAGGTAGGTAGTTTGTTTCTCTGTCAAAACGAGGTCATCATCGCCTCTCCCTCTATGTCCCTTGTGGAGAGTTGTGGGGTGGGGCCAGTATCAGTTGATCTTTGTGTTCTCTTGCTTGGCGAGTAACAAGCCGAGGCGACATTGACAAGTGGACGAAACTCGCTGAAACTTCGAAACACTGACAGGTAAGTTGATGGCCACCTCGCATTCGATCCCGGGATTCAGCGAGTTTCTACTTAGTCACAGCTATGCCGTGTATTATTCTCCAAGTCAGTGGTGTAGTGTCGGATATGTTATACACAACGTGAGGTTTCCCAATTTGAAACAAATATCATATGGGGTCATGGGCATTGCTCTCCGATTTATCTCAACCTGACACAGAGTGACTGACTCGTTTCTTCGTCCTAGCTTAAAACTGTTTTCAGGAATCAATTTCCAAATTGTCCACAACTGTGACAAAAATGCAGATTAATTGTTGTTTTTCAAATACTGGACATTATTATATTAAAGCTGCTCCCTCCACTCGTTTGCTCATCACCAAACCGGTTCTTTTATGACCAGATGTGTAATGTGTTAATAATTTAACTAGTATGCACAGTCAGTTAATTGTTTAAATGCGTACTTGTCTTTTTTTAATCGTAAAAAAGGAATCGCCGTTACACCGGGTATAACTGGCGAAACAATCAGCAGCTGCCGACGTCCTATGCTTTTTGGGTCACGTGTTTTATGCGAGACCAAAACATCCAGGCAAGCTTAGGCAAACATCAACAACCGGGAAGAGCAAGCACGTGCTTCGGGGATAGGTCGAGTGGAAGGTACGTAATAACTACGTATTATAGTCACGATTGATAATACAAAGATGTACGATGGGTAATGGAATATTAATTTATCATGAATTAGTCAATATTAATAATAATTGCGAGTTATGTGACAGTCACGGCGATCATTTACTTTCTGACGTAGTAGTCGTAGGTCTAAGCTAACCATGAAAATGGCCTCTTACTAAATCTTAGTGTTACAACCGCCAATCTTCTCACATGTTTGATACACCCTAACCCCAGATCTTACCCATACCCTGCTAACAATCGAGCCCGTCGTAACAACACCGACATTACGGTAATCACAGTAAGAACTACACTTCACTTCGTCCCGCCGTCGGCGGTGATGATGTCGAGTTGCCACGGAGTTTTGCACGACTTTTAATTTCATTTGTTTCAATAATGTGATTTTATTTTGTAACCTGATGTGTGTACATGTATACAATATATGTGAGGAGACGTTTGGCGGCTGTAGGATGTTAGATCAGAAAGTAAAAGATCGCCAGTGATAATACAATGTCAATGATCGCCCTGTTCGTTGACATTGTATTATCATTGGCGGACTCTGTAATTACCACTGCGTCACAAACTGACAGCGGACATGTTATATATTTTTCTCCAAAATACATCATGACTGTGGTAGTGATATGTTTGATGGCACGAAATGCCATTGCTTTGGTAATAGTGAATATGTAATCACATATCATGTGTGCGCGTGTTAGAATGTTGAACATTATAGTTATGACATTTTATAGTAATGCAATTATGTAGCTCTGTATTTTAATTATGCAAACGTGTCAAGTAGTGTTATATAACAAC
>JAODUO010000478.1:0-112500 GCA_025642075.2 Ridgeia piscesae
ATGGTTATGGTGTGCGTGTGCGTGTGCGTGTGCGTGTGCGTGTGCGTGTGCGTGTGCGTGTGCGTGTGCGTGTGCGTGTGCGTGTGCGTGTGCGTGTGCGTGTGCGTGTGCGTGTGTGTATGTGCTGAATGAAAAATATTGTTACGTGTAATTATTTTACCATTTTAATTATATATATTACCTTTACATTAATTTATCACTATTGTTGTTATGGAATTCGTATTGGTTCTTTTTAATACTGATAGGTCACTTTCGTTAATTATCTAGACCCATGTATTTTCATAATTTTTCTTAAAATATTATCTGTGGGTAGTTTTCTTCTTATTGTATTTTTAATAGCAGCACATTGTGAAGCGCCACAACCAATTATGGATGTGGTACTATATAAATAAAATATTATTATATTATAATTAAACTTTTTATTTCCTGCAAATCATAGTGATGATACTAATTAATTATTATTATATTATTTATAAGTAATTAAACTATTTCGCGAATGCAGTAAGTAAAATTGATAAATATTCACGCGCACACACACGTGCTAATTACATAGCGATTTTACTGTACCGCAGAGCGGCCGACAAAGTTGCCGTCGAGATCTGCGCGTTGGTTTCGTGAATTTTCTTCGTTAGAGGAATGCAAGTGAATTAACTCTATAACGTAGTGTATGTATATGTATGAAAGATAGGTGCTAACAGTTTGGCGGATGGTTGAGGTCGTTTTCATGGTTGTGTCAATCCAACCCGGTCGTCCGCACTGAGTCTGTGACTGTCCCAACGAACCAACTGGACTACTGTTTCAGTTCTGGTCGATTCAAAGACAGCTTACTGATGATACTGTCTTTCACTGAACTGTTGCTACAAGCGTCCGAGGAACAGTGTGGCATATTTTAAAGAGTGAAATTGACTGCGTCGTTGACAAATTTGTCCCCTTGAAAAAACAGGGGAAACGGTCAAAGAAGAAACACTTATCGAAGGAAGCCATTAGAAAAATCAAGTACAAGCAAATGATGTGGAAGACATATAGACATACCGGAAGTGAAGAAGACTATAGCATTTATAAAGAAGCACTTAATCAAGCTACAGCTGAAATTAGAAATTCAAAGAGAAGCTACGAACAAAAATAGCTTTTAATATAAAACATGACAGCAAGAGTTTTTATGCGTATGTTCGAAGTAAACAGAAAGTTCAGGATAAGGTCGGTCCTCTAGAAGGTAGTGATGGAAACATAATAACAGAGGGATTCTTAATGGCAGAAAACCTAAATGAGTACTTTAGTTCGGTGTTTACCAGGGAAGATATTAGTATATTACCAGTACTTGAGACTAAGTTCGAAGGGAGAGAGTTTGACTATTTAGGACAACTAATTGGAACCCCAACAATGGTAGCTATGAAAATAAGAGATATGAAGGATAATAAATCACCTGGAGTGGATGGGATTCCTCCCAAATTACTATTGGAAATTGTAGAACAAATCAGCATACCGCTTGCAACAGTGTTCAATTTGTCATTAGAGGAGGGAATAGTTCCGTTAGAATGGAAAGAAGCAAACATTATACCATTATTTAAAAAAAGTTCGAGAAACAAGTCAGAGAACTATAGACCAGTGAGTTTAACATCGGTGATTTGCAAACTATTAGAAAGACTAATTAAAGATCACCTGGTTGATTTTCTTGTTAAAAATAAATTGATAAACCCATCTCAACATGGGTTTTTTAAAGCGAGGTCATGCTTAACAAATATGTTATGTTTTTTGGAAGATGTCACAAAGTGGGTAGATGAGGGATCACCAGTAGATATAATCTACTTAGATTTTAAAAAAGCCTTTGACAAAGTGCCACACCAAAGACTACTACTTAAACTAAAGGCCCATGGCATAGGAAATGGAATGATCAACTGAATAGAAAAATGGCTTATTGATAGAAGACAAAGAGTAGTAGTTGATGGGGATGTTTCAAACTGGAAAACGGTTTTGAGTGGAGTACCGCAGGGAACCCGACTGGCCCCTATTTTATTCTTAATATATATAAATTGATTTGGATGAGGGCATAACAAGCAAGGTGTTAAAATTTGCGGACGACACAAAGTTTTTGGGAATTTAAAATTGAGGGAATAAAAATTTACAAAATGATCTTAATAAGTTGATGGGAATGGTCTGAGAAGTGGCAAATGCTTTTTTAATTTTTTGGAAAGTGTAAGTGCCTTCAAAAGGACATGGGAATGAAGATGCACAATATACAATGGGTGATACTGTACTAAATACTCCCAAGGAAAAGGACTTAGGGTTAACTATTAGTCTGACATGAAGGTATCAGAGCAGTGTGGAATTGCAGCAGCGAAGGGAAACCAAATTCTTGGATTAATTAGGCGAAATATAGTGTAAAAGAAAAAGAACTAATAATACCGCTGTAAAAACAATAGTTAGGCCTCACTTAGAATATTGTATAAAAACCGGGAACCATATCGCAAGGGATTTTAAATCAGAAAGAGTACAAAGGAGAGCAAAAAATGATACCAAAACTCGGGGAATATTAGTTATGAAATGCGTCTAAAAGAATGTGGTTTAACAACATAGAAACCAGAAGATTGGGGGAGATCAGAAATTTAGGTGTTTAAAATATAGAATTTTTTTTCACAGTCAAGGAAAAAGAGAAGGACTAGAGGGCATGGGGGTTACATTAGCAAAGAAGCAGTGTAGACTAGATATTAGAAAATTTTTTATTTTTTACAAAGAACAGTAAACGAATGGAACAGATTATCAGCTGATTGTGTAGGTGCTAGTAGTGTTAATATATTTAAAAATAAAATCGACATATACCTAAGAAGGGCGGGGTATACTTAGATAGATAGGTTGGACTCTCGATAAGCCAAATGGCTTCCTAGTCCACCTGCCATCTAGAGTTGAATCTCTAGGTGGCAATCTTGTTAAATCTTGTTAAAATATTGCTGTCGCAATTTCGTTGTAAACCGACGTAAGGCACTTTTAGCGAACCGCTTGGCTCTCTGTTATGACAGCTGAACCAGCAGACGACTTTATGACCTAATACTTTTCCAAAGTGCAGATAGAAACTAGGTTTTGATTGGTTGCATGGACCAAGATGGGCCCGTTCATGGTGTCGGTGATTTAGCTACATTTACCCATTTTAGCACCACTTTCTGAGGAAACTACTAATGTCAAAAATCTGATTGTAGATGCAAATGGTTAGTTGGTGTAAACTCTTTCATGTGCATTACACCAAACCGTTGCCTTTTTTGCCCTTTAAAATGACGGTATTATTCCAAAACTATATGCTCTTGTGCAATTTGGTAATTAATGCTATACCTCGTCTATATTTTAAATTCAGGCTTTGGATTTGTTCTGTTTACTTTCCGTCGACATACTATCTTAAGCATTCAGTGTTGGATTCAAGTATTCGTAAATATGTCTGCGGTATGTCTACGCTATGCGCAGTATGAGCTTCAAACAACGGTGTTATTCCCAAAATACCATGGGGCGATTTGGGAATAAATCCTTTAATTCGTCTATATTTTAAATTCTTGTTTTGGATTTGTACTGTTTACCTTCAGTCGACGTAGTATTTCAAGCACTAAGTGTTGGATACATAAATACGCAAATATTTCAGCGATATTTCTACGCTGTGCAGAGCACAAGCTTGAAACAACGGTATTATTCCAAAAATTACCTGGGGCGTTTTGGGATTAACTTCTCTAACTCGTCTATATTTAAAGTTCTTGCTTTCGACTTGTACCGTTTACCTTCCGTTGACGTAGTATCTTAAGCATTAAGTGTTGGATGCAAGCATGTGCAAATATTTCAGCGGTATTTCTACACTGTGCACATTACGAGATTAAAACAACGGTATTTTACCCAAAATGACTTCGGGCGTTTTGGGAATAAATCCTCTAACTCGTCTACATTTTAAATTCTGGTTTTGGATTTGAACTGTTTACCTTCCGTCGCATAGTACCTTAAGCACAAAGTGTTGGATGCAAGCATTCGCAAATATTTCGGAGGTATTTGCACGCTGTGCATAGTACGAGCTTGAAACAACGGTATTATTCCCAAAATGCCCTGAGGCGATTTTGAAATCAATCCTTTAACTAGTGTACATTTTAAATCCTTGCTTTGCATTTGTATTGCTTACCTTCCGTCGACATAGTATCTGAAGCACTATGTGTTGGATGCATGAATACGCAAATATGTCGGCGGTATTTCTAAACTGTGCACAGTACAATCTTGAAACAACGGTATTATTCCAAAAATACCCTGGGCGATTTGGGAATAAATCCTCTAACTCGTCTACATTTTAAATTCTTTCTTTCGACATGTACTCTTTACCTATCGTTGACGTAGTATCTTAAGCATGCAAGCATGCGCAAATATTTCGGCGGTATTTCTACGTTGTGCACAGTACGAGCTTGAAACAACGGTATTTTTCCGAGAATGAACTGGGGCGTTTTGGGAACAAATCTTCTAACTCGTGTACATTTTAAATTCTGGTTTTGGGTTTGAACTGTTTACCTTACGTCGCATAGTACCGTAATCACTAAGTGTTTGGATGCAAACATTCGCAAATATTTCGGCGGTATTTCTACGCTGTGCGAGCTTGAAACAACGGTATTATTCCCACAATGCCCTGGGGCGATTTGGGAATCAATCCTTTAACTAGTATACATTTTAAATTCTTGCTTTGCATTTGTACTGCGTACCTTCCGTCGACATAGTATCTGAAGCACTATGTGTTGGATGCATGAATACGCAAATATTTCGGCGGTATTTCTAAGCTGTGGCACACTACAATCTTGAAACAACGGTATTATTCCCAAAATACCCTGGGCGATTTGGGAATAAATCTTCTAACTCGTCTATATTTTATATTCTTTCTTTCGACATGTACTCTTTACCTATCGTTGACGTAGTATCTTAAGCATGCAAGCATGCGCAAATATTTCGGCGGTATTTCTACGTTGTGCACAGTACGAGCTTGAAACAACGGTATTTTTCCCACAATGCCCTGGGGCGATTTGTGAATCAATCCTTTAACTAGTGTACATTTTAAATTCTTGATTTTGACTTGTACTGTTTACCTTTCGTTGACGTAGTATCTAAAGCATTAAGTGTTGGATGCAAGCATGCGCAAATATTTCGGCGATATTTCTACGCTGTGCACAGTACGAGCTTGAAACGGTATTATTCCCCGAAAATGCCCTGGGGCGATTTGGGAATAAATCCTCTGACTTGTCTACATTTTTAATTCTTGCTTTGAATTTGTACTATTTACCTTCCGTCGGCGTAGTATTTTAAGCACTAAGTGTTGGATGCAGGAATACGCAAATGTTTCGGCGGTATTTCTACGCTGTGCATAGTACAAGCTTGAAACAAGGACATTATTTCCGACATGCCCTGGGGCGATTTGGGAATAAATCCTCCGACTCGTCTACATTTTAAATTCTTGCTTTGGATTTGTAGTTTACCTTCCGTCGACATAGTATCTTAAGCACTATGTGTTGGATGCAAGCGTGCGCAAACATATATGTTCCATTGCTATTTGACATGCATAGTTATAATAGAATAATATGTATTTTATTTACTTAATGCACCAATGTATAGGTTGGATTATAAATGTGTTTCTATTGTTGTTGTAGTGCGATATGAAATGTTGGAAAGACCGGCTCGGAAACAGGAAAGGAAACAACAATAATCTATGAAGACTGTCTGGGGTATACACAATACTGTGATAATTACGTCTATGTTAATGCTGTGTGTATAGCAATGAATTCAGAATTGTATTTGCTGTGTTTGTACATTAGTTAATCCGGAAAATATGGTTTGTAAGTTATGCCTGAATAATTTACGCATGGTTATTTGAAATCACGTGACCACAGCAATTGTACCTGTCAACAGTGACAGCTATTTGTGTATCTGACAGTATGTCAGGGGATACAGTATACGACACTTACGACACAGGGCAGCTCGAGAAAAAACGAATCAAGTTGGCGTTATTTCTCGAGCAGCTCGATGGCTAGAAAACTCGTTGTTTCTCATAAGAACAGATAAATAGATAAGCAAGAAACGACATAACAGCGTCGCATTTACATAAAACAATAAGTATATCCACATACATGTCACGAAAATATTGCTAAGAGTATATAGTGCAGACCACAATGCATGGATTTCACAGTCCCGTAGGAATCGGATGCCCAAAGTGAGATAGTGACTGATTTGTCTTTATTTGGGTATGAACTAAACACAAATCTTGCGTTACAAATTGTTAGACACCTGTAAAGCCCCAAATCTAACATGGCCGCCTTCACTCAAGGAAAATACATAAAATAGCATATCTCTGGAACTACTTGACCAACTTCAATTATGTTAGACTCTATTGAATGGTTTTCAAGCTTGCCTGATAATCTGGAATATGTTTCAGGTCGATAGTAGGTCACGGTCACGCAGGAAGGTCAATGTAAAGGTCATTTTTGACTGATTTCAAGTCGATTGGAGGTCAGTCATGCAGTAAGGTCAAAACAAAAGTCAACATACGATGAACATTCAATAGAATCAAATTATAAAAATTAAGTCATGTTACAATGTTTTTAATTACAGCATAACACTAGAATACAAACGTACAAACACTAAGGAGGCACATATATGTATATACAGACGTTCATGTTCAAAATCTGAATAGAAGCAATTACCAATAGTGAACTGCACTGCATGTCAAATAACTTATTTAATTTTGTCCTGAAACACTTACAGGGAGATACACAGACAATGCATTGAATAAGATTAAATTTGGACAAAAATAAAACATTTAAAGGTTAGATTCTTTAAACATAATAATATATATATATACAACACATCTGTCATGGAACATGCCATGTTGAACACTTAGTGAATTAAATCAGTCGCACATAATCTTCTGATAGTGTCATCCTTGTTCATCATCTTGCAACAGTCATACATCATCTTCATCATCACCTGCTTGTCATCATCCTGTTATCAGGAAGGTTGCTGCAATCAGAATTGTGGCATTTGCAATCAGGTTGTTCTTCTTGCACGAGCAGTGACCCTTGCAAGATGTGTTGCAACCAAAATATTGATCAGTTCCAAGACGACAACAGACAGGTCCAGGAATCTGGAGGGCGAGAAGCTTCCTCCGACCAGAGCAACAGTGATGCCCCATATCTTACGCAGCAACATTGTGGCTATGAGGGAAAAAGCTATACAACACATCACCCATGCCTACTGCCCCTAGAAAAAAAATGCCTGGATTCGTGCCGGGGACGAGTATGTCCCAGTCCGGTGTCTCTACAAACCAGCACCAGTTGCCGTCTTGGAACTGATTAAATGTGGTTGCAAGACATCTAGCAACGGTCACTGCTCATGCAAGAAGAACAACCTCCCTTGCACTGCTCTCTGCAAATGCCACAATTCTGATTGCAGCAACCTTCCTGACTACAGGATGAGAGCAGATGAAGATGATGTATGACTGTTGCAGGAGATGAACAAGGAAGACACTATCAGAAGATTGTGTTTAACTCACAAAGTGTTCAACATGGCATGTTCCATGATAGATTTTTTGTATATGTATGTTTAAAGAATCTAACCTTTACATTTTTTATTTTCGCCCAAATTTAATCTTATTCTTAATTTTGTCTGTGTATCTCCCTGTAGGTGTTTCAGGACAAAATTAAATAGGTTGCTTGACATGCAGTGCAGATCATTATTGGTGATTACTTCTATTTGCTTATTTGATTGACCTTGAACTAATTCTGTATATATATATATATATATATATATATATATACTAATAAATCTACATATCATAATAAAATATCATAATACATACATAATACATCATCATATACATAAAAATAAAAATATACATACATCAATACATAAAATATATACATATATAAAATAAAACATAAAAATAAAATCATACATAAAACATAAAAATAAAAATAATATAATAAAAATATAAAAACTAACTCTACTATACTATAAAAATAAAAATATATAATATAAAATATAAAAATCATAAAACATACATACATACATACATACATACATACATACATACATACATACATACATATACATATATGCCTCCTTGGTGTCTGTGCGTTTGTATTCTAGTATTGTGCTGTAATAATTTTTTTAACATGACCTAATTGTTATAATTTGATTTTATTGAACGTTCATCATATGTTGACCTTTGTTTTTACCTTACTGCATGACTTTAACCTCCAATCGACTTGAAACCAGTCAAAATGACCCTTACGTTGACCTTCTTGCATGACCTTGACATACTATCGACCTGAAACATATTCCAGATTTTCAGGCATGTTTGAACACCCTACAATAGAGTCTAACATCATTGAAGTTGGTTAAGTAGTCCCAGAGTTATGCCATTTTTTGTATTTTCCATGAGTGACGGCGGCCATCTTGGATTTTGGGCCTTACAGATGTCTAAAAATGTGTAACCTAAGATTTTTGTTTAGTTCATACCTGATTAAAGTCAAATCAATCACTATCTAACTTTGGGCATCCGATTCCTAAGGAAAGTACATCCCAGTCTACACTAATATGCATGCACATCAAAATCTGCTCGACAAATAACGAACCAAGTCGGCGTTATTTCTCGAGCTGCCCAAGAAATTACGAATCAAGTTGGTGTTATTTCTAGAGCAGCTCGATCGATGGCTAAAAAACGGGTAGCCTCGGTTACCCAGGCTCCGTGAGGTGGCAGCACTAGAAAACGGGTTGTTTATCTTAGCCTTAGCCTTAGGAACTGATAAATACAAGCAGTTAACGACCTAACAGCGTCGCATTTGCTACAAATAATGAGTATATCCACACACATGCCACGAAACGCATTGCTAAGCGCATGCCATATGCATGCACGTCCAAATGCCAAATGGCAAATCTGTTCGACAAATAACGAGCCGAGTCGACGTTATTTCTCGAGCAGCTCGACGAATAAGGAAACTCGTTAATTATTTCTCATCAGAACGGATAAATACAGACAGGAAACGTTCCAACAGGGTCACATTTACTACAAACAGTTAGTTAACTTACATGCCATAAAATTATCCTAAGTGCATGAGCATGCACATCCAGATCTGCTCGAGAAATAACGCGAACTCGGTCCCTCATTTCTCGAGCTGCTCGAGAAATAGTCAGCATGTATCCGAAAGATGGCGTAACAGTATGTCTCTAAACTGTCCACTAGATGTCACTTACGTTTTCACTTTCAATTTTTTCCGGAAAGCGATGCAAAAGGTGTACTCTGTGGGTAACCGCGAACATGAAACCGTTATTCTGCTGAACAACGCAGTGCTCTGGTAAGTACACATATGAAGTTAGTAACCGAAGTATTTACTGAAAGTGTCAAACTTGGCATCATCCCAAGGAGTTAAATTACTGATACTGTGATAGTTATGCGCCTCAGGCTCAGTTCTCTGATCGAGGCTTGACTTGATTGAGTAATTGACTCCCTAGCACCGACGTGCTGCAGTCTACAGTCGTTGTGGAGTGACAGCCAGCGGCGAGGTGCGGCTTAAGCCTTAATGACCAATGAGTATGTCTCATTCATGAATCGATGTGCGATAACATCATTGTTGAATCACGTTAACTGTCTACCAAACACCAAGTCCATGTACTACACAAATGAGCAGTTGGGCTTAATTATAATGTGTTACCAATGTGTGTAGCATTGAAAATGGAAATTAATGACTACTGATTTTGTGTTTTATTCCTGTATGGTATTTAATGGTCTATTTCTTATTTTATTATTGAAGTATTTTTATTATATATATATATATATATATATATATATATATATATATATATATATATATATATATACATATAATATGTAGTGTTTAGTATATTTGTTCTACCTCAATTTGTTCTACCCCCGACAGTATAGTTAGTATCTTTGTTGTATATTTTATCCATACTACAGTAACTGAGTACTATTACTACAATAAAATGTTGCAATGGATAATGTAATAGTAATTGTGTCAAATGTAACAGTAATAGCAATAAAACAATTTGAACTTGTAATAGTTAAGAAACTAAGTAATAGATAGGCTTTTCGTTCAAATTAACCATATTTCTGCGTGCCTTAATTACACATAGAAGAATTACTCATTGTGGAATAACATTTATATGACTAAAAACGTCATTAAATTGACTCTTTATACCCCAAATGTCGTTTTTTGTTACTCAAATATAACGCGTTCGGTAGCATTTCAAAAAGACCTACTACTAAAAAAATGTCTGGGGCGACACGCTGACTTACTCAAAATGTAAGCGTAAAATTGGTTTTTTTCTCAAACGTCGTGCCGTGTCAATTATTGACCAATTCAATCAGAATAAAGTTTATTTTGAAGAAATCGTCCGCTAAAACGCAAGTAAACATGCCCACTTATATCACGGTCGTATTTCGTGAGCAACGTCACTGTTCCGCATCAGATTGCGTAGTGTGTAGTATCATTCGATCCGGCGTTAAATTTGCTATCCAGTACGTATCATTTTATAAATATGACATTTTATTTGTGGGCACGCATGCCTTTGAAAGTTGATGTTACTTTTCCCCCGAGTCGCAACACTTCGGCAGATCGCCGCAAACGTTATTAAGTAAGTCGCTAATGTTGTATTCCACGCGTATTTCTAAATATCACGGCACATAATTACCTGCAAATATCGCATGGGTAACGTATTGCATTTCATTGATCATTTATAGTGAATAATTCATATATTTGTTTGTTGTTAAACCAAGACCTGTTAAGTTTCTGAAATGAGGAAACTGGAGATTTGTGCGTGAAAATCGAGCTATCAAACATCGATGCTATCGCACAGCGGTAGAATGACAAAATTCACAAACACAATAATGAACAAAAATCTTTATTTGAACAACATCATATATATATATATATATATATATATATATATATATATATATATATATATATATATATATATATATATATATAATATAATAAACACACACAACACACACACACATACACACACACACACACACACACAACACACACACACACACACACACACAACACACACACACACACACACACACACACACACACACACACACAAACAAACACACACACACACAACACACACACACACACACACACACACACACACACACACACACACACACACACACACACACAACACACACACACACACAAACACACACACACACACACACACACAACAAACACACACACACACAACACACACACACACACACACACACACACACACACAACACACACACACACACACACACACACACACACACACACACACACACACACACACACACACACACACACACACACACACACACACACACACACACACACACACACACATCACCACCACCAGTCTTATCTGTAAAACAGCTCACACACCACAAAATACCAGCACTACCTGAGTGTGCCTTCAGTTCACATAATTCCATGTGACATATTTTGCTGCATGGCGAAATGCGAGTTGCACACACTACACGGCAAAAAGGAAGAGACTCTCCTCTGTCGCTACGGCTGATCCAGGTCAGATCGGCAACCCATGCCTGCACAATCGTCGATGCATATTTCTTCTTCGAAAGTGTAAGCTGGCTTCGTACACGGTTTCGTTAGAGCCATGTCGATCAGCGTAGTGGTTTCATATAATCGCGGGTATGCTGTGACTGCCACAGTGATCGAGTGGTTGAAGTGAAGTGTCCTTTCAAGCACAGCAACAGTTCACTGGACACTATGACAGCAGGTCCTTCTTCTGTTTGGCGAAGGATTTAAACCTAAAACATGGACATGCATATTACGCCCAGGCACAGTTGCAAATGTATGTTTAGAATTTGTTCATGTGCGACTTTGTTGTGTGGACATCAGTAGTGTGTGTTGTGGTGGGAGTGCCACGTGATGATGCCTTTGTGTCGGACATGGTGCCATGGTTCTGTGCATTCTTCAAGCGGGGTGATGCCAGAACTACTGACACGTCACATACAACATGACTCACGCTCTGAATCACTTACTGTAAGTGAGAATGTGTCTAAAAATGTATTGCAGTTGTCGGATGCCTGGCAATGCAGTGACCTGGACGATGACATGGTTGGGTGTGATATACATAACTGCCCCATGGCGAGTGGTTTCACTTCACTTGTGTCAGTGTAAAACGAACGCCCAAAGGCAGTTCGTTTTGTCCGCTGTGTAGGAAGACATAGAACAATCACATGCATGATTGAGGCAGCTTTTATTTTTCATGTTTTAAAATAAAAGTACTGATACGCAGATTGCATTGTGACAACCTCACATAATGTTCATGCCTTATCATTATATACAATTCATATTTACAAGTGCAGCGCATACATGTACTAGTTTGTCAATGAATGCAAGGTTAGATTGTTTTGCTTCGTCTTTCTGAGATATAATTAAGTTAATGGATAGTGGTCTCTGCAGAATGGTAAATCGGTTTATTTAAGGCCAATATGAATTCTGATGGTGGATATGTTGCAGGAGACTTCTACTTCTTTAGGTGACAGCTGTTTTTTACCCTTTGTAAAATTGGGAATTAATAATTCTGCAAGTAATTGATCGGGTGGTTGGTGATATTTGGAGGAAATAAAGTCTGGTGCACGCACCATTTCAACATCTGATGCTCGACCGCCCCAAGCAGTTGACAGATAAGTCACAGCACCTAGTGGGCTGCATACAGTGAACACTTTAACAGTGCTGTGTTTCTTATAGTTAGAATACACCTGTGTCCGTGCTTTCAATTTTTTAGGGCGATCAATAAAAATTTCAAAACAATCCATAATGCCAGTTAACATGTAATTTAAAGACTGCAGGTAGGGTTTGCTTAAGTGTCTCCCTGTCTGGCCATCTTGCCATAAACCAATCTTTGCATAAAGGAAATCAACTGTTTTCCAGAAACATCTAGAAACAGTTGTGAAATCCTCACCAGCTTGATGAAAAATAAGTTCAAATGGAAGGTTTATATGTAGCTTTACCAGAGTGAGAAACAATTGTTCCGAAGCTTGGATAGCACATTTGCAGAAGTTTTAACAATCGTGGAAAGAAAGAGAGACAGTTTTAAAAACACGTCCCAAGACAATCCTGTGTAAAAATTGGACCTTTCATCGTTACCCTTAATGACACCTGAATTCAACTGTACCTGCATGTACCAAACGTTGTTTACGGTCTGCATCTCGCGGATATACATGATACGATATTTTCATTCCGGGTTTTAAATTGTGGTTAGTGCAACCAAACTCAACGCAGTGTTCCGGCATGATCTTTCGCTCTGGCTCATACCGCTAGCCACAGACTCAGACCTAGCATTCACCGAGCTCACGTTGCTACGATGATTGCGCATGCGCGCGCATTGGACACTGGGAAAATGGCATGCCGAGAATAGGTCAAACCGAATAGAAACGAATAGGGCGTGCAAGTCTCGCGCGCAAGTCTCGCGCGCGAAAACGATGCTGGGGGCAGTTGGGGGCAGGAGGTCCATATTATACTCCATAGGACTTTGTTTTGTTCTGGTCGTAATAAACGGACTGTCCCGAAATAGCGTATTTCAGTTACATTGTCCGAAGGATTATTACAAGCAGAAGCAGTGGAACATTTTGTCGGTGACAATGATCACGGAAATCATGAATTTTAATCGATTATTATGGTGGTTGCCATGGCAATAGCGGCAAGTACTTGTGTTTGGCGATCTTGACTAATAATGAAGAGTGCCAGTTTTCGCGCAGTACAACCTGTTTGGGCCAAACATATACATGTGTTATGATTATGTGCATTTAGACAACTTGTCAGATATAAGTGCTTATCGAAACCACAACGTATAGCAATGTAAAACGCAAATCCCGTAAAAAACACATACAGCCTAGCATCGTGTCGATTATCTGCACTACGTAAATCGCTATGTGTCTATGATAGTGTGGTAAACTCAATATTAAATCGGACATTTAAGATAAGAAACGTATAACACAAGATATTTATGAACTGATTTTCCTACTATTCTTCAGTCGGAAGCTACAACTGTCATCCATCGTTAGAATATTATTCTTGTGTCCAGTCCCCAATTAGTCTCGCTTAGTCCCCAATAAGCTCCAGTCGCGCGGAGTCACGCCATGTATCGTGACCCACTTGCAGGCCCTATTTGATTTGCTTCCGTTGTATTGGGAAAATAAACATGGAACAACACAAATAGTTACCGAAATAAATTTGCAATTCGAAACGTTTCGATTATCACGAGAATCGCTAAGGATGTAGTTACTCGAGTAAATCCTCTCCAAACCGCGATTGTCTCGGATAGCGGCTTTGAATATTGACCTTGTTTCTCTACGACAAGAAGGGTCACGTGAGCAAGTTATCTTAGATGTTCGATTGGTACTCGGGTTACTCGAGTTACTCGCGTAGTTCAATCGAAGTCGGCCTAAGAGTTTGCCTTTGCAACGAAATACACCTAGATATCAGCATCGCGATGGGCGCACGGAGTAGTCGATCTTTGTTGTGAGGGGTGTCTAGGTAGCCGTCGAGCTTGGTTTGCCGTTTATTTTGAAAGCCCGCCTGTCGTAGCCCGCTAGATTGTAGCGCGGAACCACGAGCAGACGGGCTCATGACACAGTTAACTTTCCCATTGGCCACCATGTTAGCGTTTTGTAGGATTATAAGGAAACTAGACGCAGGAAAATTCTAAAAATTATTGCCTGTTGTTATCATCATCTCAATGACATGCTGGTCAAGTGTAGTCAAATTCCAATATTTCGTTCTCTCGTAAAGTGCCGCTATGTATGACACCCGTCACTATTTACAAATGAATGCAGGCAGTAATACAACAGAGGTGTCAACAAGCCAAATTACTGCCAGGTACCCATCCGCTTAATAAAATCAGCTAATAATTCACCATTTCACTGTCAACAGCTTCCACAATCACACCTGGAAATCAGACTGCTCAAATGCACTTATGTCACAGCAGGTGAATGTTGAAAAAAATCTAAATAAAAAAATATATGGGACTATGTGTCATCGGTAACCAAACAGGAAGTCTAACTGTGTCATGAGCCCAGACACTGATAAGCAGACCGGATGTTACGGTTGGCGCGTATAGTGTTACAAGAACTTGAATGTATTTTGGTGCAAGCTCGTACTAGGCAAAACACAAGTACTAGTAATTGACACTGGACACGCCAGCGAACCGGAAGCCAGTGCAACTTAATCAGTACCGGAGTAATATGCTGGTGTTTTCGCTGCCTTGCGATCAGTCTCGCTGCTGAATTTTGCACCTTCTGCAATGTGGTCATGAGTGCCGCCGTAATGCCATACAACATCGCGTTGCCGTATTCCAGCCGCGTTATAACTAGGACATAGACAAGTGTCTTACACGCTTCGGTAGTAAGACAATGTCTTATCGTTGAGATTGCATAAAGATGGTAGTACGCAGACGCACGACACCTGTGACGACATTGTCAATTCACAGTCGATCATAATCCCGAGGTTTTGCATGGTCGGTGATGGCACAGTGTTACATACGCATATCATTCACTAACACACGAGACGTCTTGCAGATAATTGCTTCGGTCTTGCATTCGTTCTGCAGGAGATTTTGGTCTGACATCCACTGTCTCGCTTCTTCAATGCATCGTTCGACGCGACAGACTGTATCGGCAGTTTCTCCACCCCACACGAGTTCACTCAGGTCAACATACAGTTGGGCGTCATCTGCATAAACATGGTATAGAAGTTGATGCTTTCTGAAGGTAGCACCCAATGGCAGCGTGTAGATGGAGAAGAGGACTGGGCCCAACACAGATCCTTATGGGATGCCTGATTCGATCAGCGTTCTGTGCGAGTTGTGACTGCCAATGTGCACTGTGTGAGTCCGGTTCGATATGTACGATTCCAGCCATTTCGATGCAGGACCTATGCTGCGCATCTGGCCGATTAACAATGAGTGGTCAACTGGGTAAAACGCAGCGCTCATGTCCAGCAGCACTGTTAGCACACCTCTCTTTCTGTCGGCGGAATTAAGGTGGTCGTTCTGGATACGTGCAAACGCTGTCTCGGTGCTGTGATGTTGACAGTATGCACTTTTGAAAAATGTCCTATAAATCGTTGTTGTCTGGCGAAGTTGTACTGGTACGTGAAGCTCCAGCAACTTTGATGAAACAAAAGACAAATTTGATATTGGCCGGTAATTGTTCATCAAGTCTGGATCCAGGTTTGGTTTCTTTACTAGAGATGTGATCACAGTTTGAATATGGCTGGCACGGTGCGAGACTCGAGAGACATGTTGATGACTGTAGCTAATGTCGGCGCAAGAATGTCAATGTTAGCTTTCACGAGTGAGGTGGGAAGTGGATCAAGCACGCTTGTTTGTGTTGGACACTTCGTTACTAGTGAGATAACACCATCTGCGGTAATTCCAGAAAACGCGCTCACTGATCGAGCAGGACGGTTCACAATGCACATAGTCAGCGTTAACTGTTAGCACGCGTCTACTTGCTAGCTGGCTGCGAATGTCTAACACTTTCCTTGTGAAGTGCTCAAGAAAGTCATCTGCGATTTGTGCAATACCTGACACAGAACACGGCAGTTTTGGAGCATTTTTGCTCTTCATCAGGACGTCCATCACTTTGAATAGTGCTTTGCTGTTACGTGCACATTCTTCAATTGTTTTGCGTAGAACTTAGCTTTCACTGACTGCATTTATTGTGTGTAGATTCACGCTGGCCAGTGTAGATATCTCAATGAACTTGCAGCTTTGTCAATCTCCATTTCCGCTCCGCTTGCCTCAACTTTCGCTTAGCGTGTAACAGTTCTGTTATGTGCCACGGGGTGTTGGGCCGCACAATGATTGGCCGTGTGACCAGTGGACCGTGGCGGTCTAACAGTTCTTTCAACCAAGTGTTGTCCTCTTCCGATAGGTCTGCATTGTTTTGACATGGGCTTGTTATCCAGTGTGATAGTTCTGATCGGAACTTTGTAGAGTCAGTTGCAGCATATTTCCAATATGAGACGTGCTTCTTCTTCCGATCTGGCTTTGGTGCTTGGAGAAGGCAGTGCACACCGCGATGATCGGTGAGCAGGGACACCACCACCACTGACGTCACAACACTTCCAGAGGATTGTGACGCCCAGTGCAGAGGATGGCCAAATTTGAAGATATTATTTAAAATATGCTGTGCCTCTGTGCCCATCAAATCATGGTCACATATCCTGTAAATGGTCAGAACATTGTTTAGGCCCCTATACTATAGTTACAAGATGTAATGTATGATAACATCTCATATTGCTTGCACTGTGCTCTGGGCCCCAAGCGTCAAGTGTGTGTGGTATGCTTGCAGGGCCCGACATTAACACTGACCCCGGTGACCCGACGTCTTAATTAAAGCTGTCGGCCAGTTCGGGCCACCAGTTTAAAAATTCTAATCATTCTAATGGCCCGACTGGCAAGTGGTTTCAGTCCGACGGCATGACCACCGTCGACGTCTCCGTAACCTGACCATTCACAGAAAAGTGGGACGACATTAGTTTATTTATTAACGAATACGAATATATAATTTATTTTTATTTTCAGACAAGACGTCGTCCATATATATATATATACATACAATACAATACAATACAATACAATAAAAGAAATGAAAAGTACAATACATATAATACAATCAAAGAAATTATGTGATCGACGTAAAAAAATGATGGATAAATATATCAGGAAATTAATTAAATAAGTTGTAAAAATAAAAAAAAAAACATTTGATTAAAAATACAATACAAATGTCATGTGTATAATAGCGACCTCCAGTATGTGTACATACAGCACTTATAATGAATATCAGTATGTAGGTAATTAATAAAAAGAAGATTATCCGACTGATGAAGACGACATAAAAGACTAAATATGGATGAACGAATGCGTTCATTAAAAAATGTAATGCAGTTGGTGGCAAACATAAAGCTTGCACTGCATCTTGAGGGTAAGTTGAGTAAAATTCTGAGGCTATTATTGTATGCAACGGTAATGCTTTTGAGGCTATATTTTTTGAATTTGCACCAAAGACTAGAAGTATACATAGGAGCACAGTATGCTTGAAATAAATTAATTTTGGTGGAAATATTACAAAGAATTTTTTTTCGAGCTTATACATTAGCTTGTGCTTAAAGTGCAGTGTCGTCATCATCAGTTAGGTTATTGTTGATTATATGACCAAGATATTTACATTTCGTAGTATAAGGTAATGGATTATTATTAAGATGGATACAATGAAAAAATTTCATGTCCTCGGGCTTGTTGTCAATGACCATACAAAAGGACTTCTTGGCATTATACGTAAAATTAAACAATTCGCCATACTTGGCACAACAATCTGTAAGTTTTCTCTAACCCGGGCAACACTGGGAGAAAAAATACAGAGGTCATCAGCATACATCAAGTGGTTGATTCAGATGCCAGCATAAAGACAATCAATTTGTAATTTGTTTAGATTAAGACTTTGAAAAGATGGGGGGAAAGGATTCCACCGTGTTAACACCATTTGAAATAGTAAAAAAGCTAGAAAATCTCTGATACCATCTGATGGGAAATTGTTGGGTACTATACCAGTGGTATAGAATGCATACATTACAAGCTGGACAGCCACGATAAATTAATTTACCAAATAGCTTGCTGTGGTTTACTTTGTCGAAGGCTTTGGAGGCATCCAACATAGTAACATACATAGAAGACCCAAGAGCAATATAGTTTCGAAAAAGTTCTTTTAACAGAAATATGAACGTCTCAGTAGAGTGATGTTTTTAAATCCAAATTTATTGTCACATGTAATGAGAAATGGGGTAGCCCTGGATAATATTAATGATTCAAATAGTTTGCTAGCAACTGTAGCAAGGGCAATGGGTCTATAGTTAAGGGCAATGGGTCTATAGTTAAAAAACATGTATTAACAAACTACTATAAAACAGAGACATAAATATATTCATTAAATTTTTCGTTAGCATACTTAAAATGTTCATTGCTGATATGGTCGTAGCCGGAGGCTTTACCAACAGGCATAGCAATTATGAATTTTTGTAGTTCTTTAAATTCAACCACAATATTGGCGCTAATTTGAATATTGCTACAATACATATCAATCTTATGAATGTGAACAGTACACTCGGGTACATAATTAATCAGTGATTGAATGAAGTGAATGAAGCCACATATTTCTGACATTTTCAGCGCCACAGGTATCTTCAACATTCCTGGGGTTGGGTAACCTGGCATTATTTGCTTGTTTGATGCCCTTCCAAAAGTTTTTTAAAATCATGACTGCTCAGATTGGAAGCAAGTCGCTTAGCTTTAAGAGATTCAGCATTTTTTCACAATGTCTTTTGTTGCGTTTAAACTGGGCTCGTTTAATTTTCATTAAGTCATACAAAGGACCATGTCTCGGACTCCCAGCAGACCGCCAGATGAGAAAAAGTTTCTCTGGCAGCGTGATGAGAGTTTCTGACCAGGTCGTTCCAACCAGGAACATTGAATTTTCTGGATGTGTTATGCGTTTTAGTAGGGATGACATCGGAAGCATCCATAAGAGAATTTATGATATGATTATAAAATTTGCACAAGAGCAGCTGATGGGCTTCATCATTCATGGCAGTTAGGATTGGTACAACTTAGAGCAGCATGTGGTACAACAATGCCGGATAAAAGAGAACCAGATTTGGTGTAATATTTGAGAAGGTCAATGAATTACGTTCGTTTTCTTACATTTTATTTATAACTTATTATAAAACTTTATCTAAAATGTTGTCTTGCGTATACGAAGACGTCTACGCACTGTGAAACTGATACTTTGTAAACACCCGCGTGATTGGCGAATCATTCATTATTCACCCAATCAGTGATCATGTTACACGTTGCTGTTGGCTATGAATGGTCGATGATTATCGTTGTTGTCAGCATGATAAAACGCTAGTGCGCATTCTGTAATGTAAACACATTTAGGCAATTTGTTATACTGTCAGATGTTTGTTAGTGTTGCAAAAGAATATTCCCGCAGCGGTGGATTTTGTAGTACAATCTTGGAAGAAAGAGGGCAAGTGTGTTGGACAGCGTTCACACTGTCACCTGGGCTGTTGTCGGCGCTCAAATGCTATCATGATACAGTGTATCACATACATCTGATTCTGCAGTAACAACTTTAGCGTTGAGTCTCAGGCATTTCCAAAAACTGCTTTTCACGTGCTGGCAACAGACAGCTGTAGTTTCACTGCCAAGCCGCGCCCAGGTATACATGTCAAAACATAGTCAAAAAGACGTCGTAATTAATTTGTCTTCACTTTGCTTTAGTCTCAGTGCAATTATGCAAAACAAAATATTAATTGTGTCAGTTGTTATATTAGTCATGAAAAAGTGTTTTTATAATGTCCAACTCCAAGCTCATAATTAAAATGGCCTATAATAATAAAGGCTATAATAAATTATATTGTAATTGTATGTTTTCATTTTACATAATTTTTTTCAAATTTTAACAGACTATCACATGTAGAACTTTACTATTTAAAAGTAAAACAGACACCACACTGACAGAAGACTGACTGTTGTCATTGAGGTAGATATTTAATTTATCGTAATATGTAATATTCTATAAATAAATATGATAAAGTTGTGTAGTGCAAATGAGTCCTTAGATTTTACAATAGCAGACTGACACCACAATTACAAAACAATTTCATGTTGAATTCTCTCATTTTATTGTCGCATTCTGAAAAATGTTGTAAACACATGCAATGTAAGAACTTTGGAAAGTTTTCAAGATGTCACTCCTGTTGAAACTTGGTCTTCTAAAGCGACGGGCTCCTCGGCAGCAGCATATTTTGTTTACAATATTCGTGCCTGTAACTTTTTGGGTGGGCCAGTAACTTTTCAAAGCTTCATACCCATCCCCCCGGCAAGTGGAATGAATGGATACAAAAGTTTAATGTTAAGGCTTGCCAAAGCAACATTATCAGGATGACCGTATTGAGGATTAGTTACTTTGAAACAGGAAATTTTAATAGAGTTTGAATATAATTATAAGTTTGTTTACTATGAGAGTGATTACTCAAATGAGCAGATGAATGATGTTCAAGATATGCAAAACAAACTTATTTCCAGCTGTAATGAGCTCAAATGATTAGCTAATATTTAAAGATTTAATTGTCAAAGTAAATATTTAATTTCCAAGAAAAAAGGTTACAAGTGGGAGGTTATTGCACTGAATTATCAGATCACAGAGGAGGATGCAACTTTCAAATTCATTTTTTGTAATTCCAGTTCAGTCTGAAATCTTCATGCAGTAGTCTAGCACTGTGTACTGCAGGAAAATTAGGCTTCTTCAGTAGTATCATCATAGTTAAATGAAACATTGCAAATTAATGTTCAGCCAGCTTAGATCATAAACAGTGCAAATTCAGCATTAGAAAGTAACGGTGGATGGGGCTCATCACGACTGTGGTCAATAGCCGGGGATGGGAACTGTTTGTATTTTTCCCACTGTTAAAGGGAGTGTTGTGTCGTAGATTGTTTATTTACTTAAACCATAATGTTCTTAACACAATGTACATTATTATTGTATTGCCTACCAAGTTATTTGTGTTAGTATTCCCATAACAATAACTTGGAAGATGTGACCAGGGGAGCGTGCTCAAATAGTAAACAATGCATCCAGTTTCAAAAACCTACTAGATTTACCCAGGTTAACAAAACACAGCAAATTTCATTACAAATGACTATGCTGGCTAAGTCAGGGTATGGGAAGAGACACCCACTTTAAAGATGAGATTGCTTACATGGCAGTAATTGTAGAGATAATAAAAGCTTACTGGGTGTCACCATCTGTTCCATTCACACCACAGAACAATGAACTCTTGTCAGGTTCTATCCTTTTTTGTGCTGTATCAGACAGTAGGGTAATAGTATAGCTGATGACATTGACTGAGACAACATTGTGACAGGCAGGTGTGGGCATGTCACCCATCCAGTGATATCTTTTTCTACCCATCCAAAATGGCGGATGGATTGGTGTCTGCATTAGGTTATGGAAGTGGAAGGATCTACTATAGGGAATGTACATACAACACGCAACTGAGTTTAAAGGTGCCAGTTAAGTACACTGTCCTGTTTCTTGTGTCATTTTTCATGGCAGATTATTTGACTGGCTTGGTTCAAGATTATCAGAGTGGTTGGTGCTAGTCAAGTCAAACTTAGCATCACTTGGCAAACAATATTACTGTCTTGGTGATGTCACTGATCTCTCTGGAATTCCACTAACTACCAACACATTTACTCTATATAAACTTACTGTTGTAGACATTGCGTGATGTCACTGATCTAACTGGAATTCCACTAACTACCAACACATTTACTCTATATAAACTTACTGTTGTAAACATTGCGTGTGAGAACATTGCCAGTTGAGATGTGTTTTATCACCTGAAATAAACTACAAACACACATTTTCAAGGCATAACTGAGATGACTGATGTTGGAATTTAAATTTATTTGCTCTTTTTTATACCTGTCCACTGATATTTCTACCCGTCCACAATAGGTTTTGCCCATCCAAATAAAGGGTAAAGCTCTCATATCTTTCTTGTATTGGTTAATGTATCAGTTGTGGGTGTGTGCGGTAGTGTAGTGGTTAGCACATCCACTTGACATGCACCCCAAGTTGAACCAGGCAGGAATTATATTTGGTTAAATAACGTGGCTCTCATCATCACGGACTGTGTCCTTCGTGACTCGTCATCAGGGACTGCGTCCCTCGTCCCGCGTGACTTTCATCATCAGGGACTGTGTCCCTCGTGACTCTCATCATCAGGGACTGTGTCCCTCGTGGCTCTCATCATCTGGGACTGTGTCCCTCGTGGCTCTCATCATCTGGGACTGTGTCCCTCATGACTCATCATCAGGGACTGGGTCTCTCATGGCTCTTGTTATCAGGGACTGTGTCCCTCGTGACTTGCATCATCAGGGACTGTGTCCCTCGTGACTCTCATCATCAGGGTCTGTGTCCCTCGTGACTTGCATCATCAGGGACTGTGTCCCTCGTGACTCATCATCAGGGACTGTGTCCCTCGTGACTTGCATCATCAGGGACTGTGTCCCTCGTGACTCTCATCATCAGGGACTGTGTCCATCATGACTTGCATCATCAGGGACTGTGTCCCTCGTGACTTGCATCATCAGGGACTGTGTCCCTCGTGACTCATCATCAGGGACTGTGTCCATCATGACTTGCATCATCAGGGACTGTGTCCCTTGTGAACCATCATCAGGGACTGTGTCCCTCATGACTCGCTATCACATTAATATTGCTCCTGTCTAAAAAGAACCACTGACGACAATAAGTTCAGAGTGTTATCTCGGAAGTCTCACCTCAGATTAGATAGTATGGTATGGTTGTGATTGTGGTCTGTACTTGTTCCTGGAATGCTGGTAGAAGTTGAGACCTGTTGACATGTTGTAGGGGGTTGTTGTGGCCCCCACAACCCTGGGGTGATGACAGTGTGCCAAGGAGGAAGGTGACCCCATTGATACTCCTGGTACCCTACCTGAACCTGTTTCTGCAAGCTTCTGTTACCCTCTGTGGGAGGGATATTGATGACAGTTTAAAAATGTCTTCTTCAGTCCTTGCCTAACTTCTGAAGTAATCTGTTTGGTGATTTATCAAATTGGAACTGATATCTTGGTCTAGGGGTGAGTGCATGCATGTTTACATGCACACATGTTGACACACGCATGCACAGTATTTGTAAAATTGGGTTCATAGAACCTGTGAACTTTTGAGAGTTTGCTTAGACTGCACACGCCTTGTACCTAAATCTTCATTTTACTGTTGATGGATTGCTGAATATACTACTTTTAGTTAAGGAATGCAAATGAGGTAGACTGAAGCTAGTGTTTTTCCTACTTCTCAAGTGGTGTCTTCCAGTTATAGCTACTTCCCGTTATAGCTACTTTTCTATTTCTCCTTTTCACAATGTAACAATATAAGGGAACATTGACTATTTGGTGTCTTCCCGTTATATCTACTTTTTGTTCCTGTTATAGCTACTAATTAAGTTTGACAGTTGAACTAGTCCCATTATAGCTATTTTTTTATTTCTCCATTTCACAATATAGCAAGATAAGGGAGCATTAACTATTTCAACTCCATCCAGCTGATGTCCATGAGGGATGGACGGCTTTGATGTGTGTCTCACTGAGGAATTTCCGCAACTGATAACATTTAACGAGTACATTGTGGAGACATGGCTTGGTGATGATTCAAAGAATGTCTACACAGAAACTGACAAATGAACAAACAACCATGTTGAGGGATGGAATTCCAAGTTTGCAAAAGTAGTGAGGAAACACCATCCCAACATCTTCCAGTTCAGGTAGCTCAACATGATGCTGCCGTCACACCATCATATAACAAGAATAATTGATGACTCATTATTTTTTGATAATTGCAATTTTATACTCTGTACAATTAATGTAGTTGTCTTGATAAAAAAATCTGTTTTGCACAAATGTTTTATGTTATATTTTCCATTTCAAATAACTGACAGTTACATATCATTCTTATGACTTCTAAAATGTGTCCTTCATTAATACATTTCATGTAGAAATCTTACAGTAATCTAAAATAGTTAATGCTCCCTCTTGCTGTCCCCTCCTGAATTGTGTAATTAAATAATTAGCTATAACGGGATTAGTTCGCCTTCCAAACTTAACGAGTAACTATAATGGGAAAAATCTAGCTGTAATGGGATGTAGCTATAACGGGAAGTTGCTATAGTGGACCTGTACACCACATTATAACACTTGATCAGCTAATATTTATTAAGTCTATTTAGGCCTACTATGTACACTGTATTGTAATCTGTATTAATTAATTTATTTTGTAAATATATATGAATTGTTTGTTGTGTAATGTCTACTTTGGCTGTATTGCAATGCTGGCATATCACGGTGTTGTGCAACTGGGAAAGTGAATATCTGTAAACAGAAAAGTAAGCATTTACGCAAGTCCGTGATTCATGTAAAACAGATTTATGGCCTATTTACATTGATGGCTGAACTAGATACAAACAGTTGATTGAAAAAACAACTTACTGAGCAAAGTAGACTGACCATTTGCCAGTTAGTGTCGGTGAAGAAATTATGGACACTAGTGAAATAATTGAACAGCCTGAACAAAAAACTTATGTCAATCATTTGACAAGGCAACATTTTACAATTAGTACCATAATAATTACCCTGACACTCTTTTCATCTCATGTACTTTAGACCAATCAAAGAAATCATTGCCCATTATGGTACAAACAGCGTTAGATTGTGTTACTAAATAACAGGAGTCGAAACATAATTTGTTGCATAGCTTAACTGTTCAAGGTGGTGTGATTGCATTGGTGTTTGCATTTTCCATTTCAGTCTTCAAAATGTACCTTCCTGTGTTTATCGATTGCAATAATGGTAACAATTCCCAAAACTACACACTGTGCACCCACTGCTTAGCCAATGGTGTTTTATTATTAGCTAATGGCATCTGTTAACTGAAAAATCAACCTCACTGGAACATGATATAGATTTCACAAATTAAATCGGGTATATTTTACTGTGCATGACTGTATGTTTACAATTCTGTACTGACAGTCTTTGCTTGCTGATCTGTGCTGCGGAATGATTGCCAGGTCAACATTGTCAGCTGGCGGCTTTGAGTTTCAGTGAAATCAGCTATAAGAGTCTGTTACAACGGCTCTGGCTGGGTGGGAAGGTGATTTCTGGTAGGAAGTCATGACTGGTGTAGCATAGAGCCTTATGGTACAGCATATGTCAGCGTCATGTGATCTCAGTTAACATTATTCTGTGTGACATAATATTCTATTGGTGTGTCCTCTGTTCTAGTTCACTGTTGAATCAGGTGAGAATGTGTCCTACGGAGGGAGCTGTAGCAAGTAAGTTTTTACAACCATTTGTGGTCTATGGTAGTAAAGGATTGACAGGTCAGTCAGTATATCTCTGCTGAAGGTGTGGCATTTGATTTAATTTGATATTTTACCTACAAGATTTATTAGGTTACGAGAAGTTTGCAGATGTTGAAGCCACAAATACCAGCCTGCATACCGTAAACATATTTTAGAAGCTTTGTTTTAGTATGTGTTATAGGGTTTTACTGTTATGCAGTATATCTCACCATGGTTATGATCATCATAACAATTATATACCAAGGAACTGAGTAACTCAATATAACAATTGTTTTTGTTTTAGCTATACTGTAATGCATTCTGAAAGTGAAAGTATTTGAAAAGTATTTCAACATAATTTGAAATACTTTCCGGTGCATTTGTACTTAAATACTTTTTGCATTTCAAAGTATTATTTGTATTACCCTAATTGTATTTTAATACCTCAAGAGTATTTCTGTTTATTATACATTGTTTCTATTATATGTTCTACGAATACTGCCACTGCTTCATATGGCCATCTGTGAGTTCTGTTAACCTGAAGTTGACTAGACTGGTAAGGCACTAACTTAGGATTCAGTCGTAAGTCTGACTTTGTCCTGTGGAGCCCACATTTCCGTTGTAACCATAATCCCTCTAATGATTCAATTGTCCTATTTGATAGCTCGGACATGTGATGTTGTTTGCATAAAGCATCGTCTGAATGCATTGAATTACAAGCGTACAGCAGAGGTAACGATACACATAATTTCGCTGCTTGTGTAATTATATGTAGCCCAATCACATAATCACTGGTGGCCTGTGTTCAACTTGTGTTCGCTTACTGCTGATAGGGGTTGGCGACATGACAGGTGGTTTTAAATTCGTGTGCCCAGTGGGCTTGCTGTTTCCGGCTATGTAGTGGTGGTTGCCGTCCGGGCATTGGATGTCGTAGACCACCCCACACTTTGACACTTTGTCTGTCTTGTCTTTCGTGTGCACCAGCAGGAACCTCAGGGTGTAGATGCACGCAACAAATTATTGACTTATTTTAAGGCCTAGAGTCTCCTAGGGTTAAAAAAGGAAAATGTTCCTATTAAGAAATTATTCAATAACTTTATCTCTAATTTTGCACAGACATATCTTAGACCATTGTCACTCATGTATAGAACAATTTGAAGTTGACTTTTTTGTAAAGGCATCTCAAGGTCTCCCCCAAAAAGCAAAATGTTCAGATTTTGCCCGATTCTGCTCGGACCAACTGTAGAATAGTGACCCCCTCCCCCACTGTGAACTGTGTGTTCATGCACTAGAGGGTGACCCTCCACACCCCACCAGTGAAGCTGGTGTCAATAACTCAGTAGATCACCAATAAACTGGACAGTTGCTTGCCTGCATGTTTATGTTTTATTATGTGTTTATTATGTTTAAAACAATGTGACTGTGATATCTGCTGGTTAAATAAAATAGAAAAACAGAAAATTAATATGCTGGACAAGTGGACAACTACAGAGTGAAATGTCATACATTTTATTGATATCATATGCAACATTTATCAAATTTGGCTCTCTTTATGGTCATCTCTTATACATAGAGTATATATAACCAAAGAAAATGTCACTTACCCTGGTAGGTGATTATAGCTATTTAAAAGAAATTACCTTGCCTAATTACAAATATTGACCTGAGCATGAAAGTAAGCATCAACATTAAGGCAGAAACATGCCAGTGAAATGGAGAACAATCAGATTAAATGAAAATATGTTGTTTTAACGCATTTTGACAGTAAATCTAATAGGATGTACAATATGTAGTGTACAAAAGTATGACAAAGTGGTTTATTAACTAATAACAGCATTGGTTGTATGTGCCATGCAAAACAGTGTTTCTAGTTATCTCATATGAATAACTAAAAAATGCTAATTAGGTGTTTACTGTGAAGAGACTAGGCAGTGACATTTGTTGTAATATATTTCTGAGTAAATTTCATAGTGACATTTACGAAGGTAAACCTCTCTCATATAATAACATATGATTTACAATCAATTATTAAGCACTTATAATGCACCATGTATTTTAGTAAAAGACATCACATGTTGCACAATTAAAAACAGCCCTAATAGCAATGACAGTTTTTTATTCTGTCTGCTCACAGTAACTGCTCGAGAAAAAAACATTACACTTCGCTGATCCTGGTAATTTTCAGCGTGGGAAGTTTCAGCCACATACCCCAGTCACTCCCATCCACACTATAATTATTACTCTGACTAAAAATAGGTCTTGAACTTTAGGTATATTTATAAAATAGTTTAGCCAGTTATCATGTGTATTTGATTTAGCACAAATATGTTGTGTGTCTTTTAAACTGAATATTTGTGAACGCTAGTAAATATGGTTTCACTTTGTGATCTGTTCCGTGTTAGAACCGGAAGCAATTTATCAAATATAATAGATATTTCAAAGGTGCTATTAACATTGGCAACCCACATCCTATTGACAAATATATCCCCTCATGACTGGAATATCACCATATTTTGATGGTTTGGGGGTACACTGAACAGAAACAGAAATTAACATTTCTTGCTCAGTTCACTTCACATTGTAATGTTGAACACTCCACCTTCAGTTTTAAGTAGCTGGCACATGTGAGTTTCTCTTTCTAGAAAGGTACCTCAGCCTGTTTCATTTTCTCATTTACTTACTGATGAGTAACAAGTTTAAGAGGATGTTTCAGTTTTGATTTAGTTGGGCTGCATGTGAGTTGGCTGAGGGAATTTCCCAGAAAACAGTTTTTTTGATAAAACACAAGTTTGTGGACTGGTTATGTGGCAGTTGTGTGAGCCCAGAGCTGTGGACGTGTTTGTTTCGCCAAATGTAGCAGCCGTGACAGGTGGGACATACTACAGGTCAGTCTCATTTTTAACCATATAACCGATATATTGTCACATGTAAGTGACAATTGACAAAGATAGAAACTGAATATTCTTTTAAAGACAATTGTAGACTTTATTGATATTGACTGCTGTGTTCACAACATTTGGCTGTGTTTCTAGTTATCTCATATGAATAACTGTAAAATATGCTAATTAGGTGTTTACTGTGAAGAGACTAGGCAGTGACTATTATTCACCAAAACACATTTCATTCATAATTACCAACTCACTATTTAGTCCAAAAAGACTTCAGGGCCACTAGGCCTATTTTTAGATGTTGTCAGGTAAAGTGTAAAACACATTTGTAATTCTAGGCATAGAGTTGCATGAAAAATGATGCTAACAGGATTAATAAAAAAGTGCTTACATTACAAAGAGTAAAACATTTAAAAAGAATCCAACAATGTTTTGGAGCAGAATATCGGCAAATGATGGAATGTTGGACTGTCAATATGCTCCAGATGTTCCATTTCTCCACAAACCCTGTTGCTAGGTAACAGGACATGCAATGGATAGGTCAGTTATCTTTGTTATGATAACAAAGAATGCATTTTTGCTATAGTTTTTTCAACATCCATAGTTTGGTCAATTGGAAGGACAGTCACAACTTGCCTACTTTGCATAAACTAGTCATACATTGGGTTATTGTGTTTTCAGATCTGTGTTTAAAACATTGTTTCATTAATGTTGTCAGTTGGTTTGCCTTTGTTGTGATATATTTTGTGTGTGTTGTTTTTAAATTACCACAAATGCTGTGAAACTAAATGAAACAAAATCTTCCACGTTTCCCATGAAATCTACATGTAGCCTCAAAAATATAACTAGTTTTGGCGATTATAGGATTGTCATTTGATTTTATGTGTGTTTTGAACACACAGAACAGATGCTTTAGCATGATTATTCCATTGAAAGTGAACATGGATGGATTTGTATGTAAAACATTTATATATTTTGAACAATTCTGTGGATTGGATACTGCAGTATGTAAGGATCTACGCTTAGTTGGCTTCAAAAGGACACTTCCTAAACTTGTCTATAATTATTTTAAATATAACTTTTCTTCTAGAATTAAGAAAAATATGACTTCCCGAGAAATTGCGTTTCTTGAAAGTGTGGAATTTTTTTATCAAAGGGAACCATTTTATTATGTTTATTAATTTCTTAACCTATTAAACATACCATAGCTACAGTAGCATTTTACTGTTGCATGTTTCGTCGCACTCATGCCATGAAATGTTGTCGGCTTCAGGTAACACGGCAAAAGATCACGCCAACTGAAGACTTTCCCCAGACTGTGCAGCTGAGACCACATTCTGTGCAGGCTGACATTTGGCATCAAGGGAATTGATATGAGGACCATGAACTGCCATCTAACACAAGCCTTCCTAGCCTTCTTGCCATTGTTCATCTGTGGTGTGTGTGGGGCACTGTTTGGCAGTTGGAATCGACCTAGTCAATTACGTAAGAGACACCCGTTCTTTTTATTCAAGTGATCTCATTCAGTGCCACTAAACAATATCCATGACCGTGCAGAGGTCTTATACAATCATGAAATCATAAATATAAGACATTTGGATTGAAGATTGTAATATAAGATGTAATGTTGAATATTAACAAGTGTGAGTAAAAAGTACTTTGCCCCAAGCCTGTCTTGTCTGTCGGTCGTCACCTTTTCAACAGTTTGTTTAGTGTCTAATATTATACCAGTTTATAATTTTTGACATGCATGTTAAAGAATAGTGTTAATGTTAATTACATGTTGATATTTATTTAAAGTCGTGTCTTTTTTCCTCCCTGTCACTTTATTTCCTCCCACTTTTTTCCATGTTTGTTTGCTGTGACTTAATTTCCTACATTTTATGTCCCAACACCCCTTGCATTAGCTGTTCATAGCATCTCTTCCCAGGATGCTGCAATGTAACAGGTGTATTTAATCACAGCACTCATTGGAAGTGCATAATTACCAGCTTCAGTAATGTATTCATTCTTTTAGATGTGTACATCCTGATAGGGAACTTACAGGATTGGTAGGGGGCGCTGATACACAGTTTGGGTCTGTGACGTATTCGCATTCTTTACTTGCGTGTGTGCTGTTTAGTTTTTTCAGTCCATCTTTGAGGTCTTTTAGTCTTCATCTATTCTAACTATAAGGCTTACTGTATCTACAACTTGGGTTAACACAAGATATAATGAATGAATGTGGCCTAACCAGGTAACGGGACATTGACAGTTGACAGCATGAGGACCGAATTGCATAATGGTGCCACCTGGATTATTAGTTGTAGGTTCCCCATTAGCATGCATCCCCAATAGTTACAGCACCTGACATTACAACAGGGATCTGCATGGCTGACCTTCACTGTTGTATTCATTGTTGATGTTCATTTGTATCATTGTCCCATGGCTCAGTGACGACAAAAGATCAAAGGTTTTACCTAATTATGGTCAGATCATAGCAGTGGTCTGGTGTTGGTTTGTTCATATGCAAAGGCACCAATCACTCACCGTCTTCTTGCCGTGTCTCTGTTGTATAGCTCCATCTGGTGGATGATAATGAAAGTGTCACGTCTGGCATGAGACTGACATCGGTTTGGTATATATTGTAGTATATATGTATGTGTGAATTTGTTGTATTTATACATATCGTGAAAGGTTTGAGAATTGAGATGGTGCTACATTTCAGATATTACAACCAGCAAGGTGAAGGTCACTGTGGGGTCAGAGTTCACTGCCAATTGCACCTTCACGCAGACCTACATTGGTCCTTTGAATGCCTCATTCCTCTACTTTGCATACCCTAATAAGCGGACGGAAACAGTCGAATATGTTCTCAACGGTAGAGCGATGCTGAAGATCGCATCAATGCAGAAGAATGACACTGGCATATATTACTGCTACCTCAACGAGACCAGCATTGGAGGGAAGGAAAAAGCTGCAATGGCATTTACTTTGGTGTCTGTACATGGTAAGTTCATACATAGTATGCAATCTTCAAGTTTGTTCAGAGCACTTAACACTTTGCTCTCTGACAGACCTGTTCAATTGAACATCACCTCGACTTCGCTTGGAAGTTAGAATTATTTGAAGTGAATGATGTTTTGCTTACCAAACCTGAAAATGTTTCACAGTTGAATTTTTTGAAAAGGTGCTGTGCTAGAATGATCTGGAAATGGGAGCTTAGACAATGTCTTGATGACATTTTCCATAGGATGACTGAGAATATATTAAAGATTATTACTGATAAGAGTTTTTTATTATTCTCACACACAGGCAGCATCAAAGAATTAAAATCTGTTTTCTCTATATCTTTATGTAGTCGATGCGTTACATTTTTATTACAGAATTTAGGAGGCAATTTTGATGACTATTTTAGAGAACACATTTCTCAGATTTGTCAAAACCTACTGTTGTATTCGATATTCTAAATCCTTGGAATCCCAGCTCTGATAGACATATTAAAAGAAACGGGTTGGTCAATCTCAGAATCAAGAAGCAAAATTAAAGTTGTCAACAGATTGATTGGTACACCAGGGAGCTGTGGTAGATAGGCACGGTTGTAAAGGTACATTTTTAAATGACTGCAATTGTGCAATAGTTTCATCCAACTGACCACTAACAGGAAGCATATTCTAACGAGTCGGTGCACTACAGAAAAAGCCCTAGTTTGAATCTTTTTATTGACAGTAGGAACAGGTTGATAGCATTCAGGTTATAGAGAAACAGTGGAATGTTCTGAAAGTCGACAGGAGTAGCTGGCAGCGTCCATTACTTGTTGATTGAGGTAACGTGGCTATAACGAACATTCATATAAGTTAAGTTTCACATGTGTGTGGGTCACATGTTCAGTGACTTGAGGTGAAATACTCGAACATTTGGTATTAAATAATAATTCTTTTGACTTAGTGTTTTAGGCAGCAGGAAGTATGTTTTAAATATGTTGGCTTTAAATTAATGCATCACAAGCTCTGCAATCGTTTACCCTTCAGGTGATGTCATGGAATACTGTAGCTGCATTATTTGTTGAAATGTGGGCTCTAGCAGCCTGGTCTTCAGTAAACAGACTGTAGACTAGTAAGGGCTCAGCCTGGCATTGGGTTGCAGAGTCCACATTTCTTTCATTTAAATTTACCAAAAAGACTTATACTCTGATTTCCCATAAGAAACAAATGTTATCCATTTGGCCTTTTTCACATCTATATTAGTGTCTGTTTTGTTCCTTGAAATGCTCGTGCAGGAGATTTATGGATAAATTGGAGGATCTTGTGACATTGGAGAATTGTCTGTAAATCCAGGGCCTCTGGCCACCAGATAATTGCACATAAATCAGAGCCGTTTACAATTTTGCTACTTTCATAAAGAGATCAGTTGTGTATTTAAATACATTGCCAAAGAAAGGTAGAAGAATACATAAATCAGAAAATTATTATGTTCAATAATTAATTTACCTGGTAATTGATGTTCTATGAATAACATTACCGCATTTCTTCATTATTATGCAGTCTCAATGATGTCCACACAAAAAAATGACAGATATTACTGTTACAGTGTATCTAAAAAATTGCTTCATTGTGACATATCGCTGTCAAGTTGTTAGAATGATTTGAGGAAGCATTCGTTGTTTGTACCTACACCTATACAGCTTCTTAATGACAAATCTCTGACATTTCTAGATGCAGATTTTATGTATTTTATTATATGTATGTATGTGTACATTTTCCATTACGATGGTGTATTTATTATTATTTATTAAGTAATTAGGCATTTTGTATCGTGATTATGATTTAGAATCTGTCTTTATTTTTTATTTATTTGTATTTCAATTACATTGTATGATATATTTATTTATATTTTTATTGAATGCTGTACATTAAATGCTGCACACAAATTTCCCTTCATGCCATAGTAAAGTTTTACTGAATTGTGTTTTATTCTGTTGTATGTAACATGATTTTACGCTTGAATGTAATGAGACATATTTATGGTTTCAATTTCAGAACCACCTGCCCCAGTCACAAATGTGTCATGTGTAGCAGACAACTTTGAGTCGATGAACTGCTCGTGGTGTCCAGAACATATACCTACTACTAGAACTAAATGGTTTATGGACTGGAACGCTGGGTAGGTGGGCCACTGGTCAAGGAAAAGTAGGGTTTTTCAAACCAAGTCTGCCTCGCTTGGTCATCTTTGATTTGGTGATATCTGAAATGAAAGTCTACATTTCTTAGGTTATAAATTGTTAACTGGCACATACACACTCATATACTCTCTCTCTCTCTCTCTCTCTCTCTCTCTCACACACACACACACACACACAGACACACACACATACACACACACACAGACTCGCACACACTCGTACACATACAGTCACATATATATGTTCGCCCGCCTGTATCCTCAGCATGTTGAGGCTAGATGGTAACCCGGAAGAAGAAGATATATACACTCACACAATTATGCACAGTCACACACACACACTCCAGTACACACACACACTCCAGTACACACACACAAACACACACACACACACTCACACACACACTCTCACACACACACACTCACACACACTCGTACACATACAGTCACATATATACACTCACACACACAGTCACACACACACTCCAGTACACACACTGTGACACACAGTCACACACACACACTCCAGTACACACACTGTGACACACAGTCACACACACACACTCCAGTACACACACGTGCACACACGCGTGTGCGCCCACACACACAGTAGGTAGTAAGTACCTAGTAGATGAAAATGCTAATAATTTAGGTTGATAGATCAGGTAATCGGATAACAAAATCTCTTAGAAAATGTCCAGATATTCTCGGCCTATCTTGGAAAACTTCGGGAAACTTGGTGATTGAACGGGACCATACCACATTTCATTCTTAGTACTGTACTTCTGGCAAGTCGTGTAGTAATATCACTAAATGTAATGCCACCAGGCACCTGAAATTGGCGTAAGCATGTTTCTATACTAATGCCGTGAAGAGAATTGTTGATATTTCAGGAATTGCTCTAACATGTTCAATTACGGGACTACAATTGATTCTCATTTGTAGTTATATGTACAATGTACTTGCTCCACAAAAAGCAAAACGTCTGTCGACGTCATCTAACCATGTACTCAGTCTTCTTTCGGGCCATCCCAGTGTCACTCATTTTACCATCTTTTCACTTTGATATTACCTAGCCTATTACGCGCAAGCCAAGGTGTGCATTCAAGCATGCATACCTGTGCGCATGTGTACCAGGAATGTTTTGACCGTCAAAAATTTGATTGTGCATAAAGGCCTGATTTACCAACTGGCAAAGTATTTCGGAAATCTTGTTGATAGTTATTTACCATTAAGCCTTTGTAGCTAGTTGCTGATTTCTATGTATTATGTAATAGTTGATAGTGGCTCCATCTGTGTGACCAGTTCTGCATTCATCTGCAGGTCGGATTCCGGAACGTGTAACTTTGGTTGGTGCTGGTGTAAGTTTGGACAACTAATACCGAATGTGTCATACCAGATGAAATTCACGATTCGCAGCGCCTACGGAACGGTGCGGTCGGTAGCAGTAGTGCGCACTTCACATAACATAGGTATTGTACTCAACTAACGCACCAGTTGTGTCGTGTTGGTTCCACGTGATGAATTAACCTTTGCTTAACCTTTGATGACCGCTTGCTTTTCTCTCCTTCCATTCCCTTCCCTTCCCTTCCCTTCCCTTCCCTTCCCTTCGCTTATGTGGCCTCTTCACCCTAAAGACTTCCTTACCCATTCTCCAGTTTATCCTGTTCTAGGTTAAGGTACCCTTTTGGGACCACCTTCTTCGTGATGTAGCATAGTTTAACTAACCTATATCTTGTCCTATGCATTTGTGCACACCAAATTGAGACGTCTTTTTACACTGCATTAACATTCTGCCTAAGTTTGTTTCATCCACAGTTGTGTTTGGTTCCTTTTCCACATGTAATTAGAGTAGTTAATTAATTTGTCATGAACATTCTTGGTGGCAGTTTTATCTGTCATGTATAGTCATATGTATGTAGTTCAGTCCAGTCTTCATTTCTAGAAGATTTTGTATATTTTAGGAAGGATTTTTAGTTCTTTGCATAGAAGTATGCACAAGCACGCACACGCACACGCACACGCACACACACACCTTCAACTATTTGAACTCATTAGGATCATTAATGATACCTCCAATCTTAACTTATCGCATCATTCAATGCAAATTTAAAAACCTGTAAGAAAGAATAGCAGTTTATAATGATTTAAAAAAAGACCCTGATCCCCTTATTATACAAGCAGAGTAATTCATAGATTGTCCTTAAATGGGAAGGGAATTTGACACATTATCCCCTGTATCTGTTAATGTCAAAATGTCCTGGGGACACATCACGCCATTGCGCATGGTGGGTCATCTGACTTAATTGTTAAAATGTTGGATGAAATTATTTTGAAATGAGTTTAGTGATGTACCTGTAATTCAGTGAAATAAAAAATTATTTCTGTGTGAATATCTACAATGATACTGTTGTCATGCCTCTGTGTTAATCACTGTAATAACTCACAACACGTCTTGTGGATGGTTATTTTCGTTTCAGTGAAGCTGAGGCCACTACGCCACCTGGAGGAAGTGTCCTACACTAGTATGTCAGTACAGTTGAACTGGTCAGAACCGGAGGGATATGATCCCAAATGGTTCGATGTCGTCTATGAGCTGCAGTGTGAAGGTCCGTGGAAGGACGAACCAAAGGTGAGTGACTCTGTGACATGTAGTGACATTTGTTGTGAGTGACTCTGTGACATGTGGTGACGTTTGTTGTGAAGGAAGGCCATGTGCAGGGGTGACATTCACGTGCACTTTGTCAAGGTTTGCGGGTGACTTCTGGCAGACAATGTTGGTCACTAGTGGGTTTTCATCAAGAAGTATGAGCCACAATGAAAATTACTGAAAAGTCACTCTAAGGGTTATAATCAGTGTCGTAGTCAGTCAGTCAATTGGTCAGCATGCTTTAATTGTACAAAGTGTTTCATGTGAAATAGTCACCCATCCGTAGATAACACCACTTGTGCTTTCTCCCCAGTCTTGTGTATCCACCTATTCTATAAAACAAACTACAGTAGGCTGCAACATAAACCACAGAATCACGATAGCTGATGATATTATTGGCTCGGATTAACATAAGGCTTTCGCATGTAGTCAGCAACTCCCCATGGCATAGAGAGTGCATAAATGTACCATCTGAGGTAAAGATGGTGTGTTATCTACTGATAACATGGTACTTCAGGTCACTGTTGAACTGACCAATAACCGCACATACCTGTTGACTGGCCTACACCCACACACTACGTACAACATCCAAGTCCGCAGTCGTCCAGCCGCTGGTCATCTGTGGAGTGACCCTGTCACCATCAATGTGACCACTGCTGCAGAAGGTTAGTGCCATTTCAGTTGTAACCGTTGAAGGGTCTCAGGACAAAACCTGATAAACATAATTTTTAGTTCTCTGGGCTGACTTTACATCTGCAGTTTGCTGCCTTATTTCAAAAAATACTTTTCTGTCTGTTTACATAGACACATCTTATGATATATTGTCACTGTGCATGGAAAGTCTATTTGATTTTACCATTCAGGGCCCCAAACCTGGTCAATTGTCACAGTTTACCTATTTTTAGTCTTGGGCCAAAGATCTTGTGGACTTATGGCAATTTGTGAGCCGTGTGCGTCTGCCATTAGCTCTAAGACCCCAGAAACTGTTAAAGATCTGTTTTAAAAAAATTGCATAGACGTTTCTAAGGGTACCGTTAGTATGCACAAGAAATGTAAATTTCATTGACACATATTTAAGCCTCCTAGGGTCCTTTTGGGCCTAAGAACTGGTACATTTCAAGTTTTCCTTTTTTATTTGAAATATTTTCTGTAGCTTTTCCTCTAATTTTGCATACACAATATTACACATATCTGAAGGTATCTTCATTGCACACAAGAAATTTGTAATTCACTAGTGTTTCGTATGGGCATCTCAGAACCTCCCAAAAAGCATAATGTTAAAATGTTGCCTATTTCAGCCTGAGCTTTTAGCAGATTTCAGGTCACAAACTCCTGTGGTGATCTGGATATTGGGGCGACTGTGTGACTAATTAGCAGTAGTAGGGGCTGTATCAATAACCCAGTAGATCCCTGTTAAAATAGACAGTTGCTGCCTCTATTTGGGAAAACTGTGACTAATTATTGCTCTCCCCTGGCAGTGGTAGGGGCTGTGTCAATACCCAGCAAACAATTAAGGAACCATTTCTGAACCAGTGTCATACTGGTTCATAATTGGTAACCGGCTCCACCAGTATCAAGTACGTGTTTTCATGTGTATTCACGTGAATACACATGTTCTGCCTGTTGTCACAGTTTTGAACGAGCTTGACACGAGTCGTACTGGGTCAGAACTGGTACTGTTTCAGTGGTACGTGTCATCACGTGAAAAACTTTTCAGATTTCATGGTAAACACATGTCGACACCAAATTTGTTCACAGAATCTGGTGAACTCACATACGGAAACATTTGAATTGAGCCAGTTGAACTCGTGAATTCACATATAAAGCATTGTTTGCTGGGTAATATGTTTTATTTAATATAGCGCCACATCCATACAAATTGTTCATGGCACTTTACAGCATGTCGATCTTTAAATACATTAAAATCCATTGGAATAATCCTAAAATATAAATACATATTAGCAGAATACACATAAATACAGTAATGAAATGTATTAAAATAATGTTCTTAAATATAAAGTCACACAACCCAGTAGATCCCTATTAAACTGGACAGTTGCTGCCTCAATTTGGGTTAACAGCGTGACTAATTATGCTCTCCTCTAGCAGTGGTAGGGGTTGTAACTATAACCCAGTAGATCCTGTTAACCTGGACAGATGCTGCCTGCATATTTTAAGCTATATCTTCATTTAAACTACCAATTTGATATGCAAGTTGTCTTTATTTTGATGTTTGTTTACAGGCATGTAAGTCTTTCGCGGAACCGCAGAATTCCGCGGTTCGTGAACCCAATTTGGCCGTTTCTGTGATTCGTCCAAATCCGCATTTTCATTTGTTTAATCACGGACTTATATGCATATAAGTCCGTGGTTTAATATAGAGAGGGGACAAAACTGGTCAAAAATCGATAACAAATTAAACTTTTCTGTCGATTCCTGGCGTAGATCCCATTTGTGACTGTCGGTCTTTTAAATGTAAGCCGCATTTGGATTAGTTAGGAACTGCGAATTGGGGCACAGCTTACAATTCGCACACGCCTACCATTGGAAAGCTGCTTGTCTCTATAGTAGTTGACCAAATAACGCTGATGTTACTACGCTCTTTGTCAGAAACTTACATTCCCATTCATATGGTCAAAATCGGGAAAGCGAGGTACCAGTGGAAGGCCTAATGATTGGTCTATCCAATATGTATTACGCCATGATCAGCCAATCGGCACAAATCTAGCAAACTACATTTTGTTGACACGGGTTTCCCATGAATCCGGTCATGGCTTTTTTAATTACATATCGCTTTGATGAGATAATAAGTCAAATTATTTTAAGTTTCCGGGCAAAATGCCTGACAGTAGCCATTGATAGTTATTATACTAATTCAGGCAGCCAGCGAGTGGCATATGTAGTCCATAGCCGGAGATTGCTGCATCCAGGTCGCCACAGGTGGCCGAAAGTCTTAAGTGTTCTTGAATTTTTCATTCAAGAACCCTTGAAAGTTCTTTAATTCCACTGAATGTTCTTGAATAGTTTCGTGAACAACAAGCACAATACATGTAGCAGCGAAATGGCGAGGAAAGAATTGTAGTAATATTTTGCGAATAAAACATGTTGGTAACACTATTCAGTAGATGGCACGTGAACTAGTAACGAACACGATCACTCAATGTCGCCAATCAGACGCGCTCTCTCTTTGCATGTCTGATCACTCGCCAATCAGATGGAGTCTTTCTTTGCATGTCTGGCTACTCGCCCGCTACCGTCCATAGTGTTGATTTTTTATTTATTTCCATCACAGCATTTACTTTATAATTGACATAATTGCCAAGCTGCAACTGAAGGGTGACCGTCAATTTAGATAAGTAGTTTAGTCGACAATGATCATAAAATAGGATCAGAAAAGATCGCCACAACATGCAAATTTTGTGTTCTGCACGAAGCAATCTAAATAAAAACAAACATGTCGGATACAATGATCATGAGCTCGCCTGTCATTCCCATAAATTGCCGTCATGTTCACTGGCATTGCAAGCGTAAGACATGACAGGCTATGTCAAATACCCCTGGGGTATAACCTTTGGTAAAACGAATGAAGGAAGGAAGGAATCCCCAGAGGAAATGTGGATTAGATAGAATAATGAACAAAAAGTCTTAAGGCAGGGGTTGGCCAGGGAAAGCCATTGGCAACATTTTGTTTTTAAAACATCACAGGATCAGTGTGACAATGATCTTGGCTGATTCTTCCAAGGATGTTTGGACATCTATGGGTTTTACAATGAATCATGATTCTTTTTTTGTGTTTTGAAACATACACAGTACAGTCCCACTGTTTGCAGTTTTTATTTATGGTTTGGTGTTTCAATACATTTACACATAAAAACTAATGTGTTTGAGATTTTATGGCAAATTTGAAGGTGCATTACAAGAAAGCAGTCTGAAAATAGACAATTATGTCTGCGATGTTATGTCTTTTCTATATGACCTCTTCTTTTCCGGTTAGCCGTGCCACGTGCAAATGTTCCTTGGAAGTGACTTGCCTCCTCTCACACGCCTCTGTTTAATTATCTTTAAAATGACGTGACTTTGGTGTCTACTGGTTAAAGATATATTGCCACTTGTAAGTGACAGCTGACAAACATTAATATTGTAGACAACTATACAGTGAAAATTCACACGCTTTATTGTCTGCTGCATTCACAAAATATGGCTGGATTTCTGGTCATCTCATGAATAACCAAATTTTTTTTAATTAGGTGAACATAATAGATGGTGACTATGATTCCCCAAAACACATTTCATTCATAATTACCAACTCACTATAGTCAAAAGGACTTCAGGGCCACATGGCCCAAAGGCTGAATGTTCACATTTTGCCTGTTTCTATGTGGACTAGCTGGCAGAGTTCAGATAGCCACCTGGTGTGACGTGTCTGTTCAATATTAATTACAATACCCAGTAATGATTTAATATTAAATATGTATGCATACTTGTACTAATAATTTTATGTATGTATAATATTTGTTTGAAAATTGATATGCCTATTTTGTTTATGGTATTCTTACATTATTTTTATTTATTCGGATCACAAATAAAATTCTTCTTCTTTCACAGAGCTACAGAAACGGATTTATTGCAATTTGTCCCAAAACCTGGTGCATATAATGTACATGTAACTTAAAATATATATATGCATGTATATGTATGTACACATACAACATGTTTCATTGCAATGGTAACACTAACAAATTAAAATACGTTTGCAGTTTGCTTTTAGAGATATTATACCAGAGATGTATTTGAAATGTGTGAATTCAGTTAGGTAGAGCGCACCACAAGGCTTTAAAAAGGAATAAACTTAAAGTGTAAAATGACATATGAAGCCTATGTTGAGCAAGTAGCTGTAACTGCCCATGTATAGAAGCCCATTTGTTCCTCCAGTTCCTCCTTCTATGCCACCAACAATACCATCCGGAAGTTTCTGGACACAGCCATGCAGTCAGAACAAAGATGGCTGCCAGAATGTGACGGTCTTCTGGCAGGTACGGACCACCACAACCTCCTTGTGTGCTGTCTGTGCTGTAGGACTATCACTTGATAAATGCTTAAAACTAAATGCTGTTTAGAAATGGAAATATCTCGAAATCACACGGCAATATGTGGACATTTAGTGTCTCTAAATGTGTATCTGCAATGCAATCTGGATACAGTAGAGTACAGCTTTAGCCGTAAGCCGTGCTTCTGCCCTTTCTGCAGTTTGTGATTCAGCAAAATAGAGCAGATGCTGTGTTGACCAATATCTATTACACCTTGCTCTGGGAATGTTAAGTGAAAATTATTACAGAATGAAACCCGATATTTCCCACAAAGGCAGACAAAGCAACTGTGGGGTATAAACTGAAGAGTGGCTCATCACTGAATTTGTCTGTCAGACTACCCGATAAGTTAGCAGATTAGTTTACAGATTTGATGGTCTGTAACTTCCAGCTGATTCCCGAGAAGTATCGAAATGGCATCATACTGGGCTACGAAGTGTCATTCCGCAAGGTAAACGGTTCCACCTCTTCCATGTCAAAGGTAAACACAACACTGCAAAATGTCACCTTGCCACATCTTGATGGTCATCATGGTTACACCATCAACGTTCAAGCGTACACTAGAGCCGGGAAATCGCCAGCAGCAACGATCTTCATTCCACGCAGGGATGAGTGTGAGTCCGTTTTATTTGTTTCTGTCGATATTACAATTGTTGCACCATGTAACATTGCCAACGTAAGTCCTGTAAAAGTACAGGCTATTATTCTAGATGTATAATTGGCAACATTAGTATTCTTAGAAAATATTCTCATGGCTCCAATGTGTGTATAGACCAGTGCATGAGAGAGAGAGAGAGAGAGAGAGAGAGAGGAGAGAGAGAGAGTGAGAGAGTGAGAGAGTGAGAGAGTGAGAGAGTGAGAGAGAGAGAGACAGAGAGACAGAGAGACAGAGAGAGATCCACAGACTGAAGTTGTGCACGTTCCAATCAAGATGCTTCAAAGCAAATGCTAATCCTTACAGTTTGTCAGAATTCCTGTTGTTTTCATGTATATCCTGACAAATATACAGAGTGGAAATATTGCTCGCTGATCATGCAAACAATTAAAAGAATGCCCAATATATATATTTTAATATTAAATTATTATGAAGGTATTAGTGACAATACATTCACATTATTACATGTCATTGTGAATAGGCCTTAAAAATGACAAATATCTAACACATACAAGCCACAACTAAATGAAAAATGTGTCGTTCTTGATAAGCCAAACGACCTCCTTAATGATGACTCCTTTGGAGACAGTTGCTGTAACTGCCATCTTGTTAAATCTCTAAGTTAATGTTTGGAAACATTTACACCTGTTTGTTGGTCACAGTGCCCCAGCTCCCTGTCGATATAGTTGCGGAGCGGAATGAAAACCGGAGTCACATATTCTTCAGCTGGGCTCCATCTACAGCTCCGGTCGACAACTACACCTTTTTGTGGTGTGAGTCACTGGTCAACGGCCAACACGGATGTCAGGTGACAACTCAGATTTCTTGTTTTCTTTTTCTTCCTCCCCTTCGACACTTTGTGGGTTGGAGACCCAATCATTTGGTTTGTTGATTTGTTCCAACTGCTCAATGAGTCGTCTCAACTAACACGATTTTCTACATCTTTCCAGCTGATATTCTGGTCAAAAATAGTTGTTATGTTCACGTGTGGTTGGCAGGTCACACAACATTTAATGAAACAAAAGTCAACAACTAATATTTTCATTATTTTATATTGTATTGTTTGATGAGAAAATGTGACAAATTATTAAGTTTAACATGAAGGTTTATGTATGTGCTTGGTTGGTTGACATCTTAGGATCCTATCCAGAGCAGGGTTGTTGCTGGTAACGTGACAGAGTTGGACCACGCTGTGAGAAATGACGGTGACGTGTACGCGTTGTCAGCCAACACCGACACAGGAAGCAGTGGCATGGGGAAGGACTGGATTTGTGTCTACGACTACTACGGATGTGAGTATGAAATGAGATCTGTGTCTACGACTACTACGGATGTGAGTATGAAATGAGATATGTGTCTACGACTACTACGGATGTGAGTAGAAAATGAGATTGCTTTCTGAGGATATGCGTGGTTTGGAAATTACGAGTATAACTTAGAACACTGGGAATCTGTTACATAATTAGCCAGTACGGTGCTCATAGCAATATGAGATAATCAATGTTTGCAATAGGGTTTTAAAAAATGGGATCCTTGAAACAATCGAGTCTGAAAAACGGTTTTCCTACAGCAGAAATAGTGTCAAAATGTGCATAAATAAACCCAGTCATAAAAATAACGCAGTACATTTTCATACATTATGGTTAATAATTAAATAATTACGATTGAAATGTTTTGACAATTATTTTCTCAGTTTCCCTCATTGTTTTGTTTCTCTACCAGTGCCGGGCAAGCCAGTCTTTTCATTTGACAGCATTGGTGCGAGAAACGTCTCATTGTCATGGCAACAGCTAGTGTGCAGCACGAGAAACCGCGGTGAAGTTCTCAGTTACAGGCTGGAGCTGTGGAAGAACAACCATGATGGTAACCATGGCAATATGTGGTAACCATGGCAGTATAATGGTAACCATCACAATATGATGGTAACCATGCCAATATGATGGTAACCATGACGATTTGATGGTAACCATGCTGATGTGATGGTAACCATGGCGATAGGTTGGTAACCATGGCAATATAATAGTAATCATGGCAATATGATGGTGACCATGCCGATATCATGGTAACCATGCCGATATCATGGTAACCATGCCGATACCATGGTAACCATGCCGATATCATGGTAACCATGGCAATATGATGGTAACCATGCAGATATGATGGTAACCATGGCAATATGATGGTAACCATGCCGATATGATGGTAATCATGCCAACATGGGCCAAAGCTTGTTCTCTAAAGGAGCATAAAATATCACATCCAGTTACATCATTCATTATTTGTATATATAGTCTCTAAATGTATACAAATTTAGTTATACTATACTGAGTAGTGCAAATGAACGAAGAATAACATTTGGGGCCTCTTAATGTTCTCTAAGTCTGATTGGCTCTTTCTGTTATTTCATAAAGATAAAAGGTAATCAGTTATCAACAAACAATAACAGTTTGTGCAAAATATTACTTGAATAGTGTGGATGAATATTTGTTGTACAATTGTGATCATTGCACTGTAGCAATGTTGGAAGAGTTTGAGTTGTCTACCACCGTCGATTCATACACCATCTCTAATCTCCACCCGTACACCAACTACACCATCAAGATGGCCGCCATGGCACAAGTTGGCCATGGGGAATTCTCTGTGAGAAAGGTTCACACTCTTGAGTCAAGTAAGTCTGCTAGATGGCAGCAGTGGTGTGGCTGTTAGGTAGTAATGTCACTAGATTGCAATGCAGAACAACATTTGGACATTTTTAGAAGACGATTAAGTCTACTATATACTGGTTTAGTATCTAATATACACTGGTTTAGTCTGTACTATACACCGGTTTAAACTAATATACACTGGTTTAGTATGTGATATACACTGGTTTAGTCAGTATTATACACTAGTCTAGTATGTACTATACACTGGTTTAGTCTGTAATATACACTGGTTTAAACTAATATACACTGGTTTAGTCTATAATATACACTGGTTTAGTCTGTCATATATACTGGTTTAAACTCATATACACTGGTTTAGTCTGTAATATTCACTGGTTTAGTCTGTAATATACACTGGTTTAGTCTGTCATATACACCGGTTTAAACTGTCATATACACTGGTTTAGTCTGTAATATACAATGGTTTAAACTGTCATATACACTGGTTTAGTCTGTCATATACACTGGTTTAGTCTGTAATATACACTGGTTTAGTCTGTCATATACACCAGTTTAAACTGTCATATACACTGGTTTAGTCTAATATACACTGGTCTAGTCTATAATATACATTGGTTTAGTCTAATATACACTGCTTTAAACTGTAATATAAATTTGCATTGATTTATCATGTTTCTATCTGGCAATTTCTTGAATGTATCTTTTTAGTTATGAAATCTCCCTTGGATAAGCCGTGTTTGTGTTGCCTTGCAGAACCCGATGATCCTCCGACAAATCTGGAGGGGCACTTGATCACGAACCACCAGGTGGCGCTCAATTGGTCGAACCCTCCCAGATCTAACGGAGTTATTCGTGAATATGAAGTCATTGCCAAGGTAAGACTAAGGTTTTATTTTGTGACAATCTTGTCTTTGTGATTCTGGCCACCTCTCAGTTTGTCGTTCTGTCAGTCACAGTTAACACTCACTAAATAAATGTTTACCACAATTAATATGTTATTTACAGTAATTGTTTGTAGACTTAGACTGAGACTGACAGATGGGGACATCAGTAGGCAGACGAAACTCAATATCAAATAACTTATTTCTCACATACAAGGTGATCAAAGATCAGCCAACAGCATTAAACGGATTTCACTACGCTGTCGCTGTTGCATCATGGGAATGATTGTCATTTCCATATTTGCATTTTTTATAAGCATGATTGATGATTTTGTTTGTCCACATTTTCTGTGAGAGTCGTATAATTTTCAGGCGAATGATGCCGGAGAATGGCATGAAAAAGTCCGTGGAACGAACCATATACTCGAAGTATACGGTGGCGTCACCTACATCTTCACCATTGTGGCAATCAACAGGATTGGGCGGTCGCCTGAGGCCACGCCTATTACCATCGTGACCCCAGTAAGAGGTCAGTTGAGTGCATATGAACTTAAGAGTTGTGCTGGAAGTAAAAATCAGCTGTCACGGTGGCATACAGGCAATTTGTTTACAAAACATTAAATATGCAGACAAGAAAAGAATTTCTTAGGGGTGGTCACATCTGTTTACAATGTACGAGAAACAAAATACCAAGCGTTATGTGAGGGTGGCTGATTGTCATTGCATTTTATGGGTATAATAAAATGCAACTTAATGGATAAAACATTGTAATTCTGACTGATGCTGACAGTTGTTTTGGATTGGTTGGGTCAGGGAGGAGGGATTGAAGTAGCTACCAGAGTGGCACACAGGCTAGAGCTTTGGACTTTCGACTAAAAGAACCTGGGTTTGAATCCTGTGCTGCTGTGTAAAACTTTAGGTAGGGTTTTTCACTCTACATTGCTCCAGTTCACTCAGCTGTATAAATGAGTACCTGGCTATAGACAGTGATGATTTGTGTGTATGAATAGTCTTCGCTCATTAATTGCAGCGTGGCTGGATGCTTCCTAGAGAAGCCGAGACGATGTTTGATTGAACAGGTCTATCAGGGAGTAAAGTGTAAAGCCCTTTTAGCAATCGTGACGATTCGATACTGCGCTATATTAGATATTCTTTTTTTAGACCTACACTCACAACGCTTTAGAAAAATTCCAGTGAGACCATTAATAATTCATTATAAACTAACTTTTTGATGAAGATAATTTAAGGTATAATTTTATCTCGCAGTTTTTAATAAATGTTTGTTTTGCCGCCAGCCCCCGCACAGACCCATCTTGTTGAGGTCTGGGTTGCACAGTTCAACATTGCCATGGTGACGTGGTCACCACCGCGGCCTCCAAACGGTCCTATCAACAACTACATCGTCCAGTGCGACCTTCGGAATGAAGGTCATCCCAGGTTCATGACCTGCAATGACACGGTGCCTGGCAATGAGACAAAGATGCAAATTGTTGTCAACTGCAGCGATGCGACGGTCTTCATGGATGTTCGTGTGCTCGCTGTCAATTACAATGGGACTGAGCCTCTTTACGGACCCTGGAGTGGTGCGAAGACAGTGGCACTGTGCGGTATATATATACATGTTTTCAATATTCCTTAGAGATAGAACAGTAGATATAGTCAAATTTAGGCTAATCACTCACATCCGACATTGACATTTTGATATGAATATAATCAAATAACCCAGTCCGTTGTGTTAATTGTAATCACTCTCTCAGCCTCGGGGGGGCTAGGGCTATAAACCCAATATCTGCTCAGTCTGTTTTACCTCATCCTAATATCTACCTTAAAGGAAATAAAAACAAGGCATTAACTAAAATCTATTTTCCATGTTTAACATAATAACAACATTAAAAAATACTGAAAAATATATGTGTAGTATAAATTCGATTTTAAATTCGTCTGTGGCCATTTTTTTGACACAACATTAATTTGTGTGTGCAGTTTGACATTTTATGGCAACAACATTAAGTTTTTATATAGTGTTTGGATGATTTGTGGTACCATTCAGTTGTTATAACATTCAATTTTTGTACACAATTTTTGAAGTTTTATGGGCACAATGTTCAGTTTTTTCATAGCATTTTGACATTTTGTGGGTACAGTGTTCTATTTTTATGTATATACTGTGGAAGTTGTGTCGGTACAGCATTCAGTTTTTGTGTACAGTTTAGATGTCTTACGGGGCGTTGAGTAGAGATGTATGCAGATGTGATCAAAGGAGAGTGGCAATATAACTCCAGAGTTGTTACAAGAATTGTGGAAATATACCCAGAACTACTTCTTCTATCACAATGTTCCCTCGTGGAGTCAGCTTCACCCAGAACTACTACAGAATGTGACATCGCGGGGAGAGAGAGAATACCTCTGTTGCTGCTCTAAGACAATTAAGTGAAAGTTTGTCAAGAACTGTTCTAAGTAGAGTGGAAATATATGCACTACTGCATCAAGATGAATGGAAATACATGTGCAGCTGCTTCAAGAGAGTGGAAATGTGACAAGAGCTGTCCCAAGAGGAGTGCTGTTTTCAGAGCTGTTCCAGCTCAATCGGAAATGATACGCCCATAGCTGCTCCAAGGACACTGGAAACATACTGTAGTTGCTCGGGCAAGATAGGAAATACATTCATGTTGTTGCTTGAACTGACTGCTATTTAGCTTTTCCTTACTGTTGTTTGATACATGTTGTAGGGGATCCTCCTGCGATGCTCTCAAATATATCTTGAATGTATGGTGTATAGAGAAATAATTGACCATGAAAATATTCAGGTTTTTCTTTTTCTAAACTCTTACTAATGTTAGGCAGTTGCAACCTCAACCAATATTTATATCCTAGAGTTTTTCATTTATTTATTGGCAAGAGTTTGTGTGTGCTTAGATGTTTATTCTTAGATAGGTAAAATTTCGGTACAGTTGCCAAGAAATGTCCACACTTGTTTTGTAGAGCGCAGAGGCTCAAAGTAGAACTTCTTCCAGACTCTCGACTAAGAGGACCCGGGTTCGAATCCTGTACTGTGGTGTTAAAACTTTGGGCAAGTTTTTTCACTCAACATTGTTCCAGTTAACTCAGCTGTATAAATGAGTACCTGGCTATAGACAGTGGTGGATATGTGTGTGAGCCGCCTTTGCGCATTAATTGTAGCATATGGCTGGATGCTTCCCAGAGAAGTATAGATGGTGTCTGATTGAACAGGTCTATCGGGGAAGTAAAGTGTAAAGCCCTTTGAGCAATCCTGAGGATTGGATACTGGGCTATATAAGAACTTACCATGCGTTACTTTCAATGATGAGTAGGCATAACAATATTCAGATTACAACTACGGATAGCTATGGAGTGACATATATAAGTCACTGGCTTCTGACATACTAATAAATGATAAGCTAACCTGTCTTCATGCCTTGCTTTTACTATTTAATTCTGCAGTCGTTCTGAATATTTCACAACGAGGGACTGATATGCCAACAAGGTAAACAATACATAATTGTGGATTCATCAGTGAGACATGTATATTCAAGAATATGTAATAAAATTGTTTTATGGTTTATTGAAATGCTCACATTGTATGAAATGTAGTTATATAGAAAACATACAAGCAAGAGTTGTAGGAATAATGTAGACAGGATTCTGTATTTTCTACAACAATCTCGGCAGTGGGACATTGCATGAAATGTCTGGTAAAACATTTACTGGCCATTATCAAATTGTAATGTAAAATAGTTCCAAATCTGAATAACACTTTATTTCACAGGCACAGGTGTATTTGAATGTACAGACCCATAACCATTAGTCTTAGTGTACAAAGAAAAAGAACTAATAATACCGCTGTATAAAACAATAGTTAGGCCTCACTTAGAATATTGTATACAAGCATGGAGGCCATATCGCAAGAAGGATATTGATATGCTAGAAAGAGTACAAAGGAGAGCAACCAAAATGATACAAAAACTCAGGAATATTAGTTATGAAATGCGTCTAAAAGAATGTGGTTTAACAACACTAGAAACCAGAATATTGAGAGGAGATCAGATTGAGGTGTTTAAAATATTGAATGGGTATGAAAATATTGACAGAAATATTTTTTTCACAGTCAAGGAAGAGAGAAGGACTAGAGGACATGGAGTTACATTAGCAAAGAAGCAGTGTAGACTGGATATTAGAAAATTTTCATTTTCACAAAGAACAGTAAACGAATGGAACAGATTATCAGCTGATTGTGTAGGTGCTAGTAGTGTTAATATATTTAAAAATAAAATCGACATATACCTAAGATGGGCGGGGTATACTTAGATAGATAGGTTGGACTCTCGATAAGCCAAATGGCTTCCTAGTCCACGTGCCATCTAGAGTTGAATCTCTAGGTGGCAATCTTGTTCAATCTTGTTAAATCTAGTCCCACCCCCACCCCCTACTCTTCAGCAAGTTTTTATTCTTATGATTGAAATTGTATTAAATGTGTAGGAAGTAAATCTTTCTAAGTGTCCACGTAGGTGTATTAAATACTAAACATAATACATTATAAATTTATACACATACGTTTTTGTGTATATATTTACTTGTGTGTGTGTATATATATATATATATATATATATATATAGTATATATATATATATATATATATAAGTATATATATATATATATATACACACACACAGAGAGTATTGTCTGTAGAAGACTATGACGAACCAGAAACACAACTTTAAAAAAAGATTAAAACTTGTATTCAATATTATAACAATAGTTTCTTCAATAGTTATTAATTTAACAATAGGTATTTATCTACTGTATACAATTATTGTTGTAACTTTATCCAGTGTTTCAATAAAGACAAGAACATAATAATGTTTTTCCATGGCACAATGTAAATTACCGCATTCATTCTATTAAGCATGCAATGTTATATAATTATATGGCATAAGCAAATGGCTTTTCTGGAGAGTCTTTCTCCTACCTGAGAGGATTTAGTGTAGAACCACACCACCAGAAGGTGTCACTGTGCAAACAAGTTTTAACGAGTAAAATTCAAAGTTCATTCGATGTCGGCCTGACTGGCACACCGTGACAGACGACAACACAGGAACCAAAGACAATCTACAATCACAAGCCTATTATTGTCGAACAGAAACGCACCAAGTAGAATATGATGCATAGCTCAATGACTTGACCGACTGACAAACTAGCTCGGCAAGGAACTGATCTGATTTCTGGCCAACTAAGAAGTCATGCACTTTAAATAAAAGGAGGTTTAAAACCCACAGATGAACAGAAAAACAGCATCACAGGGTACAGGTTTGTGTACAAGATAACCACTGGATAATGCGTATCACTACCTGGAAACCTTACGAAGGGAAACGATCTAGAGAGAGACCGGTGAGACAATGGAGAGACAGACTAGATGAGTACTGGAACGTACCATCTGGCAGGGGATAGCACACGACAGGCAGGTCTGGAAACGGTATGTTGATGCCTACGCCCTGTCATGGCATTCTATGGGTGTGCACATTGATGTAAGGAGTCATTGTGATAGCTTGACAGAGGATTGGACAGTGAGAATGTGACACAGTGGAGAGTTGGTGGAGCAACTGTGGAGAGTTGGAGGAGCAACTGTGGAGAGTCAGAGGAGCAATTATACAAGAAAAACAACCAGAAATAAAATCAGTGATCACTATTAAGGCCAGAATCACGCCAGATACAAAGGGGAAGAAGAGGAAGACAACACATCCCACTATATGTAGTTCTACTTGTTTCCAGCAAACATATTCCGCCCCGGGTCTTCCCGGACATGGACACCATAGCCATTAATTGTTTTTATCCCATTAAAAATGGTGGCACAGAGAAGGTATCCCAATATTTTAAGAACTAACTGGTATATGTATGACATAGAGCAGTATTTGTTGCATAAAAAACCCAGTATGTTTCCTTTGGCCTTGACCTTTCATCTTCACATATGCCACTTGAAGATGGTGGCCACCAAACCCAGTGTCACAATAAGTAACAAAACAGCATTACCAAGGAATTAAAACATTTGTCAACATTCACATGTGCCATCACTTGAAATGTTGTCCATCCAGGGCCTGACGTTGTGACAACCTAGTTGCATTTGCAAGTTTAAGATTAAGCCTGCAAATAGATATATGACTTTCGTTGCAATGTGCAACTTTGAACTTTGTGCATTAATTATTGTCTTGCCGGGGAACTTCTGTTGACATAGTAAAAGTAGCAGCCATAAGGCAAATTGTGATTGATGACATTTTAAAGGGGGATGAAACACTTGCACAATCGTTGTCCAAGTATATGAACATTTACAGGATACATGACGATTTGATGAGCATGGATCCATGATATATTTAAGATCATTTTCAAACTTAGACATTTGTGACACAAGTGAAACCAAATTTAGCATTAATTTTAGCTTTTAATTTTATGACAGAACAACTCAAACACATTTGTCAAGGTATAAGCATTATTTATTACTTTGGCAAAAATGGGACAGCCCGGCCGTATCTCTCTGGGGCAAGCTGTGACACCAAGAGGACTGGCTACGAGGCCTGGATATGATCGCGTGACCGGTCCTGGGTCAGTTACCGGTCTAGGACTTTCGCGTGACTGGTCAGGACCTGGGTCAGTTACAGGTCTTGGACACGTGACTATGGCCACGTGACCAGACAATCCTGGGGCCTGCGTCCACTCTGGGTGTCAAGCCCTCCCAGAAGAGGTTTGTTAACCGAATGCCCCATTTACGGTAGCTACTATCTAATCAATGTAAATATTTTCCAAATTTCCTTAATTAATAGACATTTCTGCACGAAAACAAGAATATGGTGCCCTAACATATTGTGGTTGGCATTGTCTAGATTAACATATCATTTAGATGCATTTTTGAAATAAAAATTAAAGGAAAATGAAAACATTTCAAATGCCACACTGCTCAGTCCTCATTGATATTCCTGACATAATGACGCACAAATTTATATGAGCTCCATCAGCAAAACGGTCATTATTTCCTACCAAGATTCAAATAAACAAAGTTACACATATGTACAATCACTTCGAATGAGCTTTGTCATGCAGTTATGAAATTCCCAAATGAGAAATCACTCAGCCAATTTCTCCATTCCACAAGTCACATCCATTGGTTGTAAATCATCGTAATCTAATTAAACTTTTTATTTATTTACAATTATTTGTTGATCTGTGTAACACCTAACATAATGTTTTCGTGCAGTCTATTAGTGAAGTAAATAAAAATAATTCATATTGAATAGTCAGGCGCTACAAGCAGCTTGAGTGTAATGGCAGCACCCAGTGCCAAAGATGTCCAAGTTCAAAAAATATTGTTAATGTATACCTTGTCTCTATGGTCATCAAAACATGGTCACATATCCTGTAAATGGTATGTTCTTATGGTTGGGCAATGGCTGTTCAAGCATTGCAAGCACCTCTTTCTCAGCCCCTGCTTACCACGACAGTAGCAACTGTGGATATATTATAGCAAATACCTGATGACGTTTTGCCTGCAGCTGTGGTTATACAACGTATTCTGCTGGTACCACTGTACTCTTCAGCCACGTCACATCACTTGGTGACTTGTACAGCCAGTAGAATGGAGGAACTTAACCATCTAGGTTACTGTTTTTAAATTAACCTTTAGGCATGCCTTGAAAGTACCCAGATAATCGGACAATGTAATGGCATTACCGGGGTAGGCAAAGTATTCCACAAAACACTTGAGTGGTTCTAAATATAAATAACATAACATTACTTTAATACCAAAACTTTTCATGTAGTAGCAAAGATGATAATACAGAATGCTCTGTGGAGTGTTGATTATTTTATACATTTTGTTTCTCAATAAAATGCCACAACACTTTTAGCTTTGCATTTTAATTAGTCAACACATGAGCTTTTGAGCAATTTATTCTGCACCTAAATATGGGCCCATCAAAAAGAAAACACTGTCCATATCTTTGGAATAACATAACCTACAGCTCCAATTTTGGTGACCGTTAAAATGGTCAGATAAGGTCAGAAATAACGTGTGAATTTGTGCTCTAATAGCCTAAAAATACAGCTTTACATGATACTTTCAACATAGCTGAATCATTGTGAGATTTGAAATGAAGTTAATTGGTATGCAATTTGGGTTAATTTAATAAATCATTACTTGGAGGTTTGTTTAATTTGTAAATTTCTTGTTTAATTGTCATTTAATTAATTAGATTTTAAAGTTAATTTCCACTTGTCAGTCTGTCATGATTAGATATGAGGACAAATTGCATAATGTTGCCTGGCTACAGTGACAAGTGAAATCATCGTTTGCCAACACCTTTTTTCTGTTGGTGCTTCAGTTGTACCCAGCTCTATCAATGATGTACATTAAATTGACGGATACTTCGCAAGAGAAACAAGCATATTTTCATAAACAACATTGAGTCACAAGGAAATATAATGCCTTACCTGTCTTGTCCTTCTGGTCCAAAAGGCTGGCTTGTGACCCCCTTCATCTCACTCTGTCAATGCCAACATGTTCGGTAATCACCGAGCTGCATGTAGAAGACATTTTTTATCAAATGGGGTATATGGTGTGAAATGAGGGACATTAAACAATTTTGAAATTAGAGGTTTTGTCTCACGCATGGGAGATGGGTGCCAAATGCAGGAGGCTCCCGCATAAAACAGGAGACTTAACAGGTCTGAGTTACACATTGATTGAGCAGTGCCGAGTAGAAAATAAGTCGTTTTGGCAGAGAATTCTCAACATCCATTGGCCAGAAGTCACATCAGTGTTCCAAGCACAAGGCAGTATCACTATCATATCAGTGGAGAGCCAATGAAGAAGAAAGATGTTTGCAGACGTGCTATTCCACTGTGGTATTTGAGAATGTGAATTCTAAAGTGAAAGTGTTTAAGTTGGGTGGTCTATAGTTATACACTATACACTACAGAGTCAATATTCTTTTTGTGTGAAGCCTGCATAAATGTACTTGCTTTGTTACCCAGCTTCATACAAGACACTCTAGATAAAGCTGCAGTCCTGTGCCAAACAATGTTGACAAATTCATTTTGGGACTGGTTAAAAATATCCTATGTGGCCAGCATCATTCTGCTCACAGTAAATATAATAATAACTATTGTTACATATAATGTACGTGTAGTTGCTCAACAACTGTAAAGTAATAATTACATAACTAAGTACATTACACGATGTAACAATTGGAATTAAGCAGCCGTGCATATTTTCCTTATTCATGTACTACTAAAATTCATGAAACAAAGCTTAATTCGTGAACAAAAAAACACTTTCACTTTTTTCACAGCCAATTGATCCACCTTCTCATTACTGTTTTCCTATCTTTACATCCACCCCACCCCCAAAACCTATTGGATTTAATACTGCCATTTTAATATCTTGTTCTGGCAGATGGGTGAGGGATAAACTTCACAGGGAAAAGCAATAAACTGAAATACTGAACACTCCAAGTGTTAGAACATCAACACCACAACATATTTCTGTCGTACATTTAAAAACTCAACAAGTGTGTTGGGCTAGATCTGTGCTTTTTAGTCCTTTTGCGTGCATGCATGCATGCTTGCATGCGTGTGACCCAGGGACCCATCTGCGTGTCTTAAAAAACCCACAATAAATGGGTATTTACAACACTGAAAAGACTGGTTGCTTTCGTTGTCATGTCACACACTAAATGACACATATTTGATTAATTCAAGACCAGCAACAAATTATTTCCAGCTAAGGACCTGGTTTGACATGTGATTTTTGTTGTCCAGAGTTTGTGTATATACTGTACATGGTGTGCAAACTGTGGTGTTAAACTTACCTATCTGTGGGTTGAGAGCCAGTCTTGTTACTGCTATCTTCTTTCAGTTAGGGAGCCCCAGATCCCCAGTTCAGTCTCTCCATCCCTCTCTCCCCCAGAGCCCAGCTGGAATTTGAGCTGTGGCTGTGGTCTACTGCAGATCTAACTCACATGACTCATAAAGTGCATGGCTATTGTTTTTCCAGTCAAAGAGAAAGTGAAAGTGGATGTTGTTATATAAGGAAATAAAATTGGTGAAGTTTCATTATTCCCGGAATCTGAAACTGTTTTTATCAGTTGTGTACTAGTGTAGTGAACGGGCATTTAATGTGTAGCTTTATTGGCTGTGTTGTGTCAGCAGTGTTACACACTTACTTAGTGCTGGGTTGCCATTACTTAATTGATGGGGACAAGCAGGGGCATAGCTAGGCATAAATGCAAGTGGAAGCACTAATTAATTATATCAATCTAAATTCTATCATCGGGGTCTGGTGCCCCAAAATGTTATGTAGCATGTGTGACGATCCAATCAGTTGACATACAGTGCATTTTAAGTCACAATATATCATAGGTAAAAGGAACACGCTAAGGATTAAATGGAAAAAATATACAGTATTTTTATTGCATGAAACATGCTGAAAAGGCACAGAACTTGAATGGTTAATATACCATATCATTAATAATAAGTCATAGCCTATGTTTGAATGTGCAACACATTCATTGTATGCTTTAAAATCAGCTATGCACTCATTATAGTAATTAAACAAAGTTGCAATAGTTACAATCTTTTAATAATAAGCCAAGATAAATACTGTAAATTGTACATGTGTTGTATCTAAGAGTTCAAACAAGTAGGCCTAAAAGCTGATATTTTTAAAGAGTTGTATATTGTCTTCAACATCGGTTCAGTTACTACACCCGCCTTCATTACAGATTACGGGCTAAATAATAATAGGGCTATGTGCCTGTTTTTCTGATGAGTGAACTGATGAATGATGCATTCAACATCCAACTCTGTGTCCTTGTGGACGTGCATCAAGATCAGTCCCGACATGCGCTCCGTTGTCATTGTAGAGCGCAGATAGTTCTTGAGACGCAGCATTGCGATCTACCGTGGCTGTCGATACAGACATCACCATCCATACTATGACAGCAGTGTACATGCTGGGATATAGGTCAGGGTTGATTTCTTGAATCGTCGAGTGTGTCTGGTTTCTCTGCGACATTCACCATTTCTCATATTGCTTTCCAGTGATCCACTTCGCTGTGTAGTTCACTCAGATTTCCACGCATGTCGTCGTTGAACACCTCGTACAGCTGGGCTATTCTTTCTGGTGTTATATGCACCAGTTGTTTCAGTGTGATGTAGGCCAACTGAGCTACGTAGCGATCTTGAGCCATTAATGCATGAATGGTTGGTACATTGCCCTCTTTTTGTACTGACAATGGGGTGTCAGTGGGAAAATGTTTGCAGTGTCTTTGTTTTCCAGCACAGCTTGCTCGGTTGAACTTCGGAATTTCGCTGCCAGCTCCACAGCGCCTTCATATAATTATAGAAATGTTCTCAGAGGAAGTAGATTTTGGAGTACATGCTCAATCATTACCAACGTGATGATGAAGTCAAACCTTTGGATTGACAACATGTAAATCCATGCTTTGTCATTCCCATCAGCCTCCAGATATTCCAGAGCAGATGCTACAGCTGTGAAGGTAGACCTGAATGTGTACAGTGCGTTGGCACATCTAGCCTATCTCGTCTCACAGAGCGACTGTAGTTTGGTTTTGTTGCTCATGCCAATTTTTGCTTCTAATCTTTTAATCTTAGCCCATGGACGTGAAAACATTGATAAATTGTTTAGTGAATTCGTATTTACCCGGCTGCTGCATTGCCAAGTTAGCCTCCAGGCGGAGGCATCTATTTGTTCTGTGCACAAGGGTCTGGAAACTGAGTACAGCTGTACAATGTTGTCAAAATTTTGACAAATTGTTACAAGTGAATGATAACGTTTTCGTTGCCAAAGGCTATGAACATATCTGGGCATCCTCTGGCCACCGTTTGAAGTGGGCATTCTGTGGTTGCCGTACTGATGTGGAAGCACGTGGGTACGTGTGTACGGCTAGCTACGCCCCTGACAAGTGTTGTATTTTTTGAAGAGAGTGATACAAATGTTGTCAATGATTAACGTTGGTTTAGAAGTAAACTGCATAAAGACTTAATATGGCAGTAAATGTGTATGTGGGTGGGTGTGTGTGTATGCATACACATGTGTGTGTTATGTATAATTTGGGGTTATAATACAATTATTTAATGTGTCTTTCTCACAAATAATTTTGTGTTAGAATTCAAGTTGGAATTGTTGTTAAGTTGAGAATGGGTAGTCTAGGTTATTACTGGCTGCAGATTAAGTTGTGTCATACTTAAGAGGTGGTCCCAAAACCATTACATAGGTAGATGATGAGTCTGTCGCCATGTGAATATACTTGTATGACACTACAACATCACAACACATTTCAATGTTTTACTATATCAACTGCAACAAAAACACGACACTAAAGCTGATCTTAGTTCTTATCTTATGATAGTTTGATCTTCATTACCACAAATCCTATGGAAAATAAATTGCTGCAGTGATGCCATCTATTGAGTGGAATTTGTATTAATACACATTGATGTTATTATGGATATCAGAACCAGGTTGGTTGTGAGTTGGTTGGTTGCCATCATAACAATGTCTACTATCAAATCACTGATATCATATTTAGTACGGTGTCATTTCTGGAAAAAACCTAGTGTGACATATTTTACATTTGGTGTGTCCTGTTGATGTAAAAGTTGATACATTTACATTTGTCTCTTGCAGTCAAAATAGCATATTTACTGTCTATATCTTTGTGGTTTGCAGTACATCCATCGTTTATACCTGCTGCAGTTTATAACAGTGGACAGCAAATCAAAAGGTTTCATTTTTCATATCCAAAATCAAGATGGTTCTTTTTACCTGTAGAGGCTTTCGTTGGATGTTACATGTCGACTTCTTCAGTACTAATGACGAATGACGTCATCGTTCATGTGTAACATCAGACGAAAGCATCTACAGGTAAAAAGAAACATCTTGATTTTGGATATGAAAAATTAAAACTTTTTATTTGGAAAAGAACTATCCGAGAAAAGTTGAGTAAACAGTTGACAGCCTCGAAAATACTGGTTCTTTCACAATTGTAGGTGGCGCCACAGATTGGACATCGATCATTGTCATTTCCATTGTAATCGTTGTGCTAGTCATTACGGTACTCATGTAAGTACAGGGCATTTTATATAAATACATAACACGGTCAATTAAAAATGTTGGTCTCAGTTGATAAGAAATGTTTTTCCGCATTAATTTGGCCAGTTGCCTCTATGCTTCCCCAGTGTAATTCATGTGGACTGTTGGTTGCAGGTTAAAACGGAGATAAAATATGGCGTTGTAAGTTTGATTTGCTATGAGATTGAAAACCTATGAGAAATGGGACATCCAAAGGGTGGCCTGTAAATATTAGCCACTACATGAAATGCACATGAACTAAAAAATTCCATAAGACCATAGTCCAAATATGTTTAAAACAGGTTTAGTATTGAAACAAAATAACAAATATATAAATTATATAATTATATATATTTGTTTCAATACTAAACCTGTTTTAAGCATATCTGGAGTATTAATTAGTAAAAATAAACATTGGGACTAGGAGTTTTATGGAATTTTTTGGCTCATGTGCTTGTGTATATCCATGGCAATGAATATCTCAAATGTGGCTTTAAATGGGGTTATCTGTCTTCAGTGACAGTTGTGAACTTGGCGTTAGGTTTGAATATTTTTAAAAGACCTCTTGAAAAACGCTTAAATCTAAACAGCAGTCATTGTTCTTTCAATATTGAGTTTACACTGCTGTGTCGATGTGCACAGTAATAGAAATTATTTTATCTACAGTTGCAGTGCCTGGAAGTATCGAAGACTAACCAGGAAGCCACTTGAAGTGATAAGGCCTGACTGGGTAGGTTGATATGGTACCAGCAGGTTTTTTCTTAAGAGCTGAGATCCGGGTAATTTTCCCGGCTATGAAGGCTTACTGGTATGCATCCAGCAATATCGTACACGAAGGCAGCTTTTTTTAAATCACCAGCATCAGCTAATGAAAACCTGCTTTTGTGTTAAAGGGAAAAAGACACAAGTTAAAATACTTTTTCCATATATGTATATATAAATATTATCATTGTATTTATCATTTGAAAAGATTAGCAAATAAAGTAAAATACGTACATTTTGTAGTATAAATTCAATTTTAGACCATCTGTGGAATGATTCCAGTGGAAAGCTTAAATTTAATTAGCTTTAATTACGTGGTATTGTGACATCAGTTATGAGGCATAGAACCCTGGTGAATACGATAAGCATAGCATAGAGTGAGTGGTGTTACATTTGCTATCCCAATTTTACTGGCTGATTAAAGTCTACAATTAACACCTGTACAGCAATCTGATTGACAAACAATAAAGTGTATGGTCACATGTAGTACGTATTCTTGATCTTTCAGACTACCAATAACTATAAATTCATACACAGCTGTAATAGAAAATAAATACTAGTTTGAGCATGACATGATTTACATTACTGTTGCTGCATGATATCTCCTAGATTAAACATTACTGCCTACTATTACATTTCCCATATGCTTTTGTCATAATCTTTTGAAACCAGAATTTCACCAAAATACATGATTGAATGCACATGTTTGACAGCCATTTTTTTCACCATTTGGTGTAGGTTTCGCTAAGCAGCTTATGGGTGGGTCAACTGATGTATCCAGGTTGCTTAGCAAAATCCATCAAGCGGTCAATAAAATGGCTACGTGATTACATGTTTTCACTGTATAATTTTTGAAATTCTGGTTTCAGAAGATTACCTTTATTATTACTTTATGACCAAAAAACCTAAGGGAAAGTTGTTAACATGTCAAATGTGTGCAGTAACATTTGCTCAAGGTGGGAGATGTCATGTCGCAGTGGTAATGTAATTATTATATCTACCTGTTATTGACATCACATTGTTGGCAAATGCAAATCTTGACGGACGTCTCACATAATTTTGATTGTGATGAAAGCAAACCACAATGTACTGGATACATCATTTATATTGGATTTCTCAGCTGTGTAAAGATTACACAGATTATTCAAGTGTCTTTACATAGTAATTATCACCATGACTTGACAATATTATTTATATTTATTGTCTTAATGTTTTCCTACCAAACTGGTCCCTGCTATGGTGTCCCTTGTCCTTGCTATAGCCTTTCTTAGCAAAATCCCTGACTACTATTGAAGGTTGATTTTTAATGGAGTCTCCACCATCTTTGTATGAATTTATAATAAGTTGCTGTTTTGTTTTAATCTTTTGTGAAAAATAAAAACTTCATGGCTGTTTTAATTAGAGGTTTTTTACTTTCTACATTTCACATCCATGCTACAATTCTTATTTACTTAATTAAGAGTTTTGTTTTTAATGTGTATTTGAACCTCATATCTATTTGAGTTTCCTGAATGAAGTAAGTAAGTTAGTAAGTTAAATTCAACTATTTGGAATTGTATAATTACATACAACATAAACAATCATAAAAAGCAACAAGATAATGTACAATTCCAGGGTGATAGTGGAGCCAATTAAGGCTGTGACCAGTTTGTTTAATTTTTCAATGTAAGATACTAAGATATTTAAACTGGTTGCTGTCATTCTTAAAAGAATTATATTACTAACAAAAGAACTGTTTTGTAAACAATTAATTATTGTATTGATTCCATTTATAGAACTTATATAGCTACATAATAAGGGTAATAATACACAATAAATCTTCACATTAGTATTCTTGCAAACGAATATTGTGCCAAATTACTTCAAAAAATATATCAATAACATATTTGTAAAACCTTTCGGGGTTGGATGGAATTAAATTACAATACCATAGCCCTTTATCACATTTGCCTTTATGTTAATATAACCCTATTTAAATTGGGTGCATTTAAAAAAAAATATTGGAATTACATTCCAGATGATCGGACCTTTACAGAATAGACTGTTTGAAGTTGTTTGAGTAGAGCTAATGATAGAACATAATATTGCATGTGTGTCTTGTTCGATAAGAATGAATATCATGTAAAGATATCACATAATGAATGTGGCAGATTCCCATGGATGTAATTATACATAAATTGTCCAACTTTGATTTTATTAATATCATGCCATTTTATCAATTTTAAACGGATTAAGAGGCGATGTGAATGTTCCCTGTGTTTTATTTTAAGAATGGAACAAACTATATTTTTGGCTAAATCAATAATTTTTCTATATAGGTTTTGTATGTGGATACCCACAAAATTATCCCGTAAATCAAGTAGGGATACACTAAGGTGTAATAAATTGTTTTAAGTGCAGCTACTGGAAGGTAGCGGTTAACATTATTGATTGTGTATAAAGCACTTGTTAGTTTGTTTTTGCATGCATTTTCTATGTTCTTGCTAATTAAGTTTGTCGTCTATATGAAGGCCTAGAAATAATATACATTTTGTTCGCTGAATTATGTTATTTTATATCATTAGTAGCAAAACTTCCCTCTGTCGAGGATATGATCTAGAAAACAACACATTTATTTGGTTTTAGAAATGTTGATGTTCATTATTCATATCTTTGTATATTTCATTAATTTGTTTTTGAGTTATGTACAGTGTATATAGTAGTGTCATCAGCAAACGAAATTGTTTTACATATATTTAAACAGAATTGAAGGTCGTTAATATATAAAATAAACAGAAGCGGACCAAGGATGGATCCCTGTGGGACACCATGTGTGACATCCTGCTGGGGTGAATCGCTGTTGTTGTACTTAACGTACTGTTTTTTGTTTTGAAAGGTAGCTTTTAAACAATTTTAGAGGTGTACCCCTTATTCCATAATATTCGAGTTTATGTAGTAAAATATAGTGGTTTATAGTGTCGAATGCTTTACTTAGATCTAGAAAAGCACTAAGGACTGAGTCATTTTTGTCAAGTGCATTAACAACATCACTAGTAATAGCAGTAACAGCATTGATTGGTGAAAGTTTCTCACGAAAACCATATTGGTTATTGTTCAATATATTGTTTTTCTGTATGTCCTTCTATATACAACTGTACCCAATGTTTTAGAAATGTGTCCTTGTCCTTGCTCTTCATATTCTGTTGATATTTGATCAAACTAAATGTATCATTTACAACGTTTTGCAGGTGTAATATTCGGACACTGCTTAAACAGAAATTAGCGTGCAGGACACCTACACATTTATCCTAAATTACTGCTATGAAAATAAACATTAAGACGTTTGGAGCATATTCTAAGTGTTTATTGTTTATCTTCCTGTTTGCAGGTGCCCAGTGAACAAGGACTACTACAAGGAGAAAATGAACACTCTGGCTCAATCAGTCCAGATGCCACGTCAATAGACAGTGCCGACATTTCAGCCATCAATGCCGCCTATTCGTTAATAAACAATAATACTAGTGCTGCCACCTGCAATAGCAGTGCATCAAGCACTCCGTTGATGCCCCACGACGCTCTGTGTGAGGTATATTATTCGGGAAGTGAACGAAATGAAGAGGTGAGTTATGCAAAGGCATACATCTTAAGCGACGAGCCTGACGGCCCAGCAGCAAGAATATACCCCATGTCAAACTCATCCTCGGCTCAATATGAGTTAACAGAAATTCCCACAGCTGGGAAGACAATCGATGATGCACAGGAAGAGGCCATGTCTAGAGTCGATAAATACAGTGCTGCCATCTGCTGGAACGATTCAGCAGATGGTGTCAAGGTCTGCAATGGCACAATGAACACACCTAATAACCTGTTTCTGCAGCATAATCCAGTGGAGGTGACTGTGTTCACAGCGGCTAGACAACTTGACACAGCAGCAGCATTGAGCAGAGACGGTCAGTCTGCTAGTTCAGAGACATGTCTATAACAGGATTTTGTAATCAACTTTGCCGTAACATGCTGTAATATTTGTCATTATGGACAACTTTTTTGGGTCGGTGCTTTGTGTAAGATGTCACTGTAAGTTCAGTTTTAGAAATGTACCTTAGCATATCTGACAGTGAAGAAGGGTTTTTTGGTAACAAGTTGCACAAGTCATTGGAATCCACACCCTCATAGGATTTTATCGGTTGACAAAAACTAATTTATTTTGGCATTAATTAAGCAGGCATGAGAAACCGGTTCGTGAATGATACTTTTGACAAGATTGACATTAGGTGTTTTACACGCATTTGGTGGGCACTTGTACGTGAGTGGTTAGCAAGAAGCCACTACATTGGAAACCAGCAGGTCTCTATAGTAGATGACCAAATAAGGCTGATACGCGCTACGTCAGAAATTTGCATTCCCATTCATGAGGTCCGAATCGGGAAAGCGTGGTACCAGTGGAAAACCTAATGATTGGTCTAGCCAATATGTATTACGTCATGATTAGCCAATCACCACAAATCTAACAAACAACGTTTTGTTCACGCGGGTTTCCCGCGAACCTGGTCAGAGCTGTTTTAGTTACGTCTTCGACGACATTATTCCGTGTCAATATATCAGCAAAATCCCTGACAGTAGCCCTGGATAAAGTTATACTAATTCTGACAGACTAACTTTGGGAGGGTATTTTTAAGTGGATTTTCATCTAGTTAAATTGGCGAGTGCCGTAGCATAGCTAGGCGTAGACGCAGTCCGTGGCGTAGGCAGCCGGATATTGTCGCGGCCAGGTCGCCGAAAGTTTTGAATGTTTTTTGAATTTCAGTAAACGTTGTAGAAGAGTTTCATGAACATCAATCACAATAGCTGCGAAATTGCGTGGAAAGAATTATAGTAATATTTTGCGAATACAATCAATTATGGCAGTAATTAGATGGCACATGAATTAGTAACGAACACGATCGCTCGATGTCGCCACTCGCCAGTCAGAGGGACTTTCTTCGCATGTCTGGCTACTTGCCCGCTACTGTCCATAGTGTTGGTTTGTTTCGCCAAGCTGCAACAGAAGGGAAACTGCAAATTTAGATATCAGTAGTTCAGTGGACAATGATCATAAAATGGGACCGGGAAAAAGCGCCACGACATGCACAATTTAGTGTTCTGCACTAAGCAATCTAAACATATGTCACATACAATGATCGTGAGCTCGCCTGTCATTGTCATAAAGTCCGGTTTGCCGCGACGCGTGCAAAGGTTCATCGGAACTGATTTGCCTCTTCTCACATGCCTGATTAAAGGGGTATTTTTAATGTTAAACTCTTTGAAATGTATAAAAAAATATTAACATTGTTAACAATTGTCAAGTATTTCCTATAATGATATGCATATATTTCATTAAAAATTTTACTAAAACATTTTTTTTAATCTTACAATCCTGACAACAGAAAAAACCGCATTTGTGGAGTTTCTAGTTTGACCTCCGCCTGTAATATTCATATAAGACATGGTCATGAATATTTGGTTCAGTTCGCCAGACTTAGATTTTATCTGACAAGTTCACTTCAACATGTCGTCTTTATGCATTTATTCTACGAACACTTCTAATTTTGCCACAAAAAATCCCATTTGTCGACGTTTTGTGAGAGATGACCGTCTACGTATTGACATTAGGCATACATATATCGTTTGAGAACCGTAATGTTATTGCGTGGTTTGCAAAGTTCCTCCCGTGTTGTCACTCTATAAAATTAATACATTGCCGCATTTGCGCTTTATGAATTGCGATGCAAACGTCCCTTGCTTGTCCAGTGTAATGGCGGTCGGCACTTTGTTTGGTGGCGACTGTACGGTGCGTCAAGTGTCGTGACAGTTTCGGGTAAACGCCCCAATTGAGTCATCAACTTCCGCGTGAATCACATAATAGAAAACGTTTAGTTGTACGTTAACTTTATAATTAGCGGTATCTGAATTGCGAGCGCACCTTAAATAAAATATTACACTGGCCTGTGCACGCAAATGTCGTCTGCCGCCATGTCGTTTTTTACCAGGATGTCCTACGGCGACAATCGGTTGCCTTGATCAGCGTTACTCCGTCACGACAACGACATCAGAGCAGCTCGGCTGTACTTGCACTCGGTGATAGGAGCCGGAGTTTGGACATCGTTTGGTTTGTTCTTTCTTGGTGTACTCAGGGGCAGTGATAAGCGGTAGGACCAGTGTCTTAGTAAGTTATTGTACCTTCCATTCCGGACGTATGACACATCCGATAACCAATGCAACAACAGGGACGTTAAACAACAAGCGTGTATACCTACCTATAAAGCCGCATCGCAACGTTGTTGGGCAATCTGAGCACGACATCAGCTAACGCAAGAAGACGTTAGACAACCCATCATCGATTCGTATCTACTTATTGGCACACTCGTCACATCAGAGATCTCGGCGAGAGGGACCGACACTTCACGATGGACGAGACGACGGAATGGTTGAGCAAGGCGAAGGCACAGCTCATGGAAGCGGTTGAGACAGAGACATCACCCGTCGACTTGGACGGCTTCAAGACAGCGCTGAAGCCCGCAGATGTAAGTGCACACTTAATTAATCGAAATTAACTTGGAACTCCGCTGAATCAACTTTTGTAATCAACTTTGCCGTAACATGCTGTAATATTTGTCATCATGTTATTACCTTCATATATGTTCACCGGTGACCACCGAACTTGTAATTTACTCCTGAACAGTGAGAGAAGAGTCCGAAAAATTGACTGATTTCTGGAAGTTTTAAGTTGCAGTATTGTGTATACATAATTATTCAGCGCTTCTGCATATGGTGGCTTATGTGACGGGCGTGGTCCAGTGATGGAGCATCTATATGAGTGCATGAAATTACATGTTCATGACATCTAGGGGCCCGTTTAGGGCTGCAAACTGCAGATTTCCTTTGAACTATTTCTAATTACTTGTATGTATGTATGTATGGGATATTCCATATACAGTTATATATATATATATATATATATATATATATATATACAAATGGCAGCATGATAGTCTCGTATAAAGAAACTGAAGGTTTTTCACCAAGAACAAGAAAGTTTATTTAGACCCTAGTATAGTCAACATAAAATATGAGTATAATTATATGTATGTATATATATATATATATATATATATATATTCGTATATATAATATAAATGATAAATAATGTGTACTAGTAGAGGAGTCAGTGACTCCTATCAAGACTTAACAGTTGTCGCCATAGGAACTACTAAACTAATAGATAACAAATATATATATATATATATATATATATATATATATATATATATATATATATATATATATATATATAAAGAAGGGCAATGTGCAAAAAAAATAGGTTTATACTTTTTGAAATAAATTATGGACAACTTTTTTGGTTCGGTGCTTTGTGTAAGATGTCACTGCAAGTTCAGTTTTAGAAGTGTACCTTAGCATATCTGACAGTGAAGTAGGGTTTTTCGGTAACAAGTTCCACAACTCATTGGAATCCACACCCTCATATGATTTTATCGGTTGACAAAAACTAATTTATTTTGGCATTAATTAAGCAGGCATGAGAAACCGGTTCGTGAATGATACTTTTGACAAGATTGACATTAGGTGTTTTACACGCATTTGGTGGGCACTTGTACGTGAGTGGTTAGCAAGAAGCCACTACATTGGAAACCAGCAGGTCTCTATAGTAGATGACCAAATAAGGCTGATACGCGCTACGTAAGAAATTTGCATTCCCATTCATGAGGTCCGAATCGGGAAAGCGTGGTACCAGTGGAAAGCCTAATGATTGGTCTATCCAATATGTATTACGTCATGATTAGCCAATCACCACAAATCTAACAAACAACGTTTTGTTCACGCGGGTTTCCCGCGAACCTGGTCAGAGCTGTTTTAGTTACGTCTTCGACGACATTATTCCGTGTCAATATATCAGCAAAATCCCTGACAGTAGCCCTGGATAAAGTTATACTAATTCTGACAGACTAACTGTGGGAGGGTATTTTTAAGTGGATTTTCATCTAGTTAAATTGGCGAGTGCCGTAGCATAGCTAGGCGTAGACGCAGTCCGTGGCGTAGGCAGCCGGATATTGTCGCGGCCAGGTCGCTGAAAGTTTTGAATGTTTTTTGAATTTCAGTAAATGTTGTAGAAGAGTTTCATGAACATCAAGCACAATAGCAGCGAAATTGCGTGGAAAGAATTATAGTAATATTTTGCGAATATAATCAATTATGGCAGTAATTAGATGGCACGTGAACTAGTAACGAACACGATCGCTCGATGTCGCCACTCGCCAGTCAGAGGGACTCTTTCTTCGCATGTCTGGCTACTCGCCCGCTACTGTCCATAGTGTTGGTTTGTTTCGCCAAGCTGCAACAGAAGGGAAACTGCAAATTTAGATATCAGTAGTTCAGTGGACAATGATCATAAAATGGGACCGGGAAAAAGCGCCACGACATGCACAATTTAGTGTTCTGCACTAAGCAATCTAAACATATGTCACATACAATGATCGTGAGCTCGCCTGTCATTGTCATAAAGTCCGGTTTGCCGCGACGCGTGCAAAGGTTCATCGGAACTGATTTGCCTCTTCTCACATGCCTGATTAAAGGGGTATTTTTAATGTTAAACTCTTTGAAATGTATAAAAAAAATATTAACATTGTTAACAATTGTCAAGTATTTCCTATAATGATATGCATATATTTCATTAAAAATTTTACTAAAACATTTTTTTTAATCTTACAATCCTGACAACAGAAAAAACCGCATTTGTGGAGTTTCTAGTTTGACCTCCGCCTGTAATATTCATATAAGACATGGTCATGAATATTTGGTTCAGTTCGCCAGACTTAGATTTTATCTGACAAGTTCACTTCAACATGTCGTCTTTATGCATTTATTCTACGAACACTTCTAATTTTGCCACAAAAAATCCCATTTGTCGACGTTTTGTGAGAGATGACCGTCTACGTATTGACATTAGGCATACATATATCGTTTGAGAACCGTAATGTTATTGCGTGGTTTGCAAAGTTCCTCCCGTGTTGTCACTCTATAAAATTAATACATTGCCGCATTTGCGCTTTATGAATTGCGATGCAAACGTCCCTTGCTTGTCCAGTGTAATGGCGGTCGGCACTTTGTTTGGTGGCGACTGTACGGTGCGTCAAGTGTCGTGACAGTTTCGGGTAAACGCCCCAATTGAGTCATCAACTTCCGCGTGAATCACATAATAGAAAACGTTTAGTTGTACGTTAACTTTATAATTAGCGGTATCTGAATTGCGAGCGCACCTTAAATAAAATATTACACTGGCCTGTGCACGCAAATGTCGTCTGCCGCCATGTCGTTTTTATGCTATTTTAATTCATAATCCGATACCCAACGATTCGAACGAGCTATGTATTATTTGCCATAACCTCCAAAAACTTAAAACCAAAAACCTCCGTCATAAGTTGTATAGGTTTCCACCCAACTAAAACTAATCTAGAAGGTGGGTGCTATTGTGCTGATAACTTAGTATGTTCAAATTGTTTGCGTATTGCAGTAATTTGGACTTTGGGTTGGTTTACGGACAACGAGATGGGGACCAGTTATATATTATGGTTTCACTCAACACGGACCGGAAACCAGAATCACTTGCGTGCCCTTTAGCGTTCTCGTAGTCTGTCCAGAATTAGACGTAGCTAATCTGTAGAGAAAGGTCCAGAAACCTACCTCATAAAGTCACAGTACGACACCTCTTGAAAAGGAACAATTAGCAGGTGTATAAACGATTAGGTACTGGGACGCACTGCCTGACACCTCGATACCGACACTCATTGTCTCTTGTCAACGTGTGAGGTGTTGAAGTAATCGGCTTACGAGACCGATCAGTGCGACATCATATGTCATCATATGTCAGATATGACACGGGGAGAGGTCTCGACGGATATTGCTTATGAACTGCAAGCATTCGACACCGGCTAGACTTGTCACATGCCAATTGCACGATTTCCCCCCGTGTGCGCAGTAGGTGTTTCTGGCAGCTGTTACATGACGTCACAGTTCCACGACGAAGATGACATGACACACAAGTCTCGCCTGTCACGACGCAGGAATAATGCCGATCAAGCTTGGACAGCTAGCGGGAACTCCGATACTTTTAAGAACAACACACGTACGCACACAGACACGCACGCAGCACGCACGCACATATGCACGCACATACGCACACACACACACACACACACACACACACACACACACACACACACACACACACACACACACACACACGGTACCAACGCATAAGATAAACATAAAAGTACATTTGCGGGCATACATATGTGTTGATTCATTAGCTGCGTGCGTCCGCCCGCGCGTGTATTTGTGCGAGTGTATGGTGACTACATTGTATTATATTTACCAATATTTTATAGAGTCTACTTATACGCACACGTGGATGAACACACGCCCAAAAACATGCAAGCGTGATGTAAAACCGCCTGTTTTCGTCGAAATAATTTTTTTTTCATGCTGATGCTGGGCAATTCCACACGCGAAATCTTGTACACTAAATAACAGTCCTTACTTGCCCCAGCGCAAGCAAAAAAATCAGTGCGACAGCAAGCGATTTGATGCAGTAGAAAATTATCACTACATACGCCTAGTTTATTTATTTTGTAATATACGTTGTTCCATTAGATTACTAGCATCACTGTATAACTATTATCGTCTAGTTTTTTTTCCCAAGTGAGACAAAATATGTCTATCACTAATATCGTAACTATAAAACATTTGAGAAACTATTTAATATCTGCATACTCGACGTCTTAGAAGAATGCTTTTATTTTATTGTTTTAGGGTATTTATGTAAATCGTGTGTCACAAGTAAGTGTTGTTCTAATTGGCAATGGCTAATATATTATCAATATACTCATTGGAATACAGGTTGTACGTGCGTGAGTGAGTGAGTGGGTGAGAGTGTGTGCGTGTGTGCGTGTGTGTGCGTGTGCGTGTGCGTGTGCGTGTGCGTAGTGCGTGTGTGTGCATCAGTAGAACCTCAACCATCCACCCTCACCGAGAGCTCAAGGCATACACCCGCCATTCGAGGCCCTCGGGATAAATCAACAATATTTCAACACCGATTGCGTTAGTTCAATCACCTCCCACGGACTCTTGGGCAAATGCCCCGGTCAAAAGGCACTGGTCATAAATAACTCTACGGCCACTGATGGAAATAGCCGTTGCGTGAAACTGGACAAAGCAGGCGCATGCACTGCATTTTAGCTCGGACCCACGATGACCCCCTGAACTCCAGCGCCAAGTGCCTTAATTGGCATGTTTTCAGCACCAGTGAACCGTGCGATGCTTAGATTCTATACAGACAGTTGTTGATGTGTTGACGCTTTCATCCTTCCGACGTCACACACCCGTGTGGCGTACTTGCAGCGGCGCACATGTCAGAACTCATCGCGGATGCAGGAGGATTATAGCGGTGACACAGTAACCAAAGTCAGCGTATAAAGCTGCCGCACTTCGCATTTGCGAATCATACCAGGATGTCCTACGGCGACAATCGGTTGCCTTGATCAGCGTTACTCCGTCACGATAACGACATCAGAGCAGCTCGGCTGTACTTGCACTCGGTGATAGGAGCCGGAGTTTGGACATAGCTTGGTTTGTTCTTTCTTGGTGTACTGAGGGGCAGTGATAAGCGGTAGGACCAGTGTCTTAGTAAGTTATTGTACCTTCCATTCCGGACGTATGACACATCCGATAACCAATGCAACAACAGGGACGTTAAACAACAAGCGTGTATACCTACCTATAAAGCCGCATCGCAACGTTGTTGGACAATCTGAGCACGACATCAGCTAACGCAAGAAGACGTTAGACAACCCATCATCGATTCGTATCTACTTATTGGCACACTCGTCACATCAGAGATCTCGGCGAGAGGGACCGACACTTCACGATGGACGAGACGACGGAATGGTTGAGCAAGGCGAAGGCACAGCTCATGGAAGCGGTTGAGACAGAGACATCACCCGTCGACTTGGACGGCTTCAAGACAGCGCTGAAGCCCGCAGATGTAAGTGCACACTTAATTAATCGAAATTAACTTGGAACTCCGCTGAAACTTGAGTAATTTGGATTGCCATGTCTCTACGTAATTTAATTTGTAGCAACTGTCTTCATGCCACTGATTGTTTGCGGTGTCAAGCTATAATTCCAGTGGCATTATGTAGAATAAATTATGTCAGTCAAGTGGAATTGCTTAATGAATTAATTAATTACTCAGTGTGTGGATGCGTGTTTGCGCGCGCGCGTGCGTGCGTGCGTGTGTGCGTGTGTGCGTGTGTATGTGTGTCGCGCGCGCGTGCATATCTGTCTGTCTGTCTGTCTGTCTGTCTGTCTGTCTGTCTGTCTGTCTGTCTGTCTGTCTGTCTGTCTGTCTGTCTGTCTGTCTGTCTGTCTGTCTGTCTGTCTGTCTGTCTGTCTGTCTGTCTGTCTGTCTGTCTGTCTGTCTGTCTGTCTGTCTGTCTGTCTGTCTGTCTGTCTGTCTGTTTGTATATGTTTGTGCGTGTATGCATCAGCGTGTGTGGTTGTTTACATGCCACGTGTCCGTGGGACTGTATGTCCTCCGTTTGTACTTATTTGGTTTCCTGTTAATATCAGTGGTCATGTCAAGGCATCTGAGATATTGTAGGTCTCGATACCCTCCTTTGTATTGGTACCAAAAGAAGATGGGTCGACGTAATTACTAAAGTATTTTCGTAATGTACATTAACCCTATTTATATTTCACATGCCTACTAGGTCAATGGAGACGTTTTGCGGGTTGTGATATTAAGACGGAAATCAACGGATATTATTTAAATTATTTATTATTTAAATGCAGACATATCGCAACATTAAATTTGCTTGTACGTATACGTTATAAACAGTTGTAGCTTATTTATTTATATATGCTCGACTGATAACACTACTTTCATCAGATTCATCAACATCATCATGATTATTGTACAATTATAGCGTCCCGTTGTTGAACGAAGGCCTCAGCATGTTGCTTCCACATCTGCCTATCTTGCGCTATCCTCTGTCAGATGGTACCCTTCCAGTAGTCGACTAGTTCGTCTCTCCACTGTCTCGCCGGCCTTCCTCTAGATCGTTCCACTTCGTGAGATTTCCAGCTGACGATTCGCGATGTCCATCGGTTTTCTCGTCACTGATGTGCCCTGTCCAGCTTCACTTCTGTCCTTGAACTTGTTCAATCTCGTCTGTGACCTTTGTCTTTTTTCTTACCAGGATGTTTGTCTGTCTGTCCCGGTATGTTACTTCTTTCCATCCGATTAGAAGCTATAACAGTCAGAACTCTGTGATCGCCTGAGTGTAATTACCTTTGTTCTGTGGCTTACTCACTCTGGGATTGTATGTAAAAAGTCACAACACCACAATTAACTGGTAGCGTAAATAGGATTGCGAGAAATGTTGTTGTTACCGCCCACTTTAAATGTCAGCATTATTGCTACAAGACCACACAATGGTTGTTTGGGAACAACTCGGCTTTTATCATTGCCTTTTCAACATCGGCGTGTCGCCGTAATTGGAAGCAGTTGTGGAGAACGTGCACGCTTGCAGTGACAGTCCGCATTGCCCTGACGACAGCGGGAAGTGAAATAGAGAGAAAAACAAACTACACGGCCCGTGAGTGGTCTAGGCGCGCCGACGTCTGGATATAACCCACGGACCGTTTAGTGCAAGTTGACCAACTTGCATTCCTATGTTTCGAACTGTGAAGCGAACTTACCACTACTGCGGCAATAGTGTTCATGTTTGTCAATTTCGCTGTATTAGTACCATACCAGACGCTAGTTGTTAGAATCGATAGTAAACTCTAATAGTCCAGCTGATATGTGTATCAATTGTGTGTTTTATTATACAAGCATGACATTTGACTAGAACATGCAAAGAAATGCTTTGGTAAAGGGCTATCTCAGATGTTTCCAAGGAAGGCGGTGGCAGCCATTTTCAAGATGGCTACCGAAAAGCAATTTTCCTCATATTATAACAATAAATACTTCTCATGTTAGTGCTAAAACATAGGTGGTTTTTGGAGTCAAGGATTTCAAATATGTTATTTTCGACATTCACACCCGCCATTTATTTATTCAAAGTAGCATATTTTAAATAATTTTTAAATTAATTACAGTTACGTTTATACCTATTGATCTTCTTAAAATATGGAGACAATTGGCTCCTTAAAAGTTAATTATAGTACCAGAAACGCTGCCTTCTTAAGACTTATGCGCCAGTGACGTAAGCCAAATCGCTTACGTGACTGGCGCATTGTTGAAAAAGGCAAGCATTGGCGGAATCTTCACCAATAATTGTTATAGTGACGTATGCAATCCGCGGTGACTTAAGCGGTTTACGTCACTGGTGCACAAGTCTCAAGATGGCAGCGCCCTGAATCAAACATGGAGTGTTTCTGGTACAATTATACTATAATTGATTGTTTATTACCGATCTTTGAGCACAATTACTATGCACAACCAATGTATTATACAGATGTAAATAAATGCTGAGCACCTCTCACTGACTGGAGTATCCCTTTAAACAACCATGATCCTTCCAGTGACGTAATAATCACATCCACGCTCCGTGTACTACAGCATCGATGAGATTGTTGCGTCATTGGAAGGTCAAAGTCGTTCGACATAACAAAACGCGTCGCTTCAAAACGGGTTCCACTAAGCAACAATCGTGTCTCAAACGAGAGCACCCCTCCCGAAAACGGTATTTTGTTACAGCAGCGCGTATTTTATTTTAATGTTAGTTTGCGTTGCCCCTTAAGATATGACCCTCTGAGCTCAGATTGCGTCCGTCTTTAGTTCTAATGAAGAAAAACGCGAACGCATCTGGCTAAATCCGGTTCTGATTAAAAGTTACCCGTATATGCCAAAAAACTTAGTAACCCCCCGGACAGATGAGGAAAATAAACGGCAACCAGATTGTTTACAGTACTGAAATACCAGCGTACCTTCAAACAGGATTTAGCCTTGAGGAGGTGTAACTTGGGCGTGTTGTGTTTGACGCTGGTGTTTGTCGTTGTGCAGGGGTACTTCGCGAGTCGGCTGTTCGGGCTGCTGTCGGCCCGTCACGGCGGGGACCTGATGCCGGTGGACGACCTGGTGCGAGATCTCACCGACATCGCCGGAAGTCCCGTCGAGACGAGATTAAGGACGCTCTTCGACGTCTACGACGAAAACGGTAAATGACTCTTCGGTTCGGAACTGTTTAACGCTTGTGTTCTTTCGGAATCGGCTCCAATTGTTTAGTCCTTTTGTTTTTTGACGTGGGTTTTGCGCTATAGTTTGTATTTGCGCAATCTGACGTGTGCACTCTTCAGAAAATGCACACGGTTATACGCAAGCACGTACGCATGCACGGATACCGGTGCACGCGCGCGCACCACACACACACACGAGCGCGCGCGCACACAAACACCCACATCCACCACCGCCATCAGCAGCAACAGCAGCAGCAGCAGCAGCAGCAGCAACAGCAGTAGCAGCAGTACCACCACCACCATCATCTAGACGCTTGTTAATCTGACTATTCAATAATCCGAAACGTGAAAGTTTACATTTGACCAAACGATTCCAATGAATCTGTAATAGCGACAGCCCCTAAAGTAGGCCTAATAGCGACCGAAAATGACCGCAATTAACACACATGTAATGTTGCGTGCGAGGTAGTTATACTGGGTTTTAGACAGACGAATGACAGAGACATGCGTAGCGTTTGGTATAATTGATTCAACCCATATCTGGGTCATAGCTACCCGGATGTGTTTAGCATTGTCCTTAGTACAGCAAAGCGTTGATGGCATTTATGGTATTTCTACAACACACATATCACACTTACACTTAGACATTGTCTGTCCCAGAGAATCTGTTCTCTGCAACATTTCGTTTGCAAATCAGACTCAACGCACTAGTTCGGAGTAGTTCTTCATATAGCTGTTCCTTGCGGTGGTCTTGAATGATATAAAATGATACTTGGCATCTAGTTTAAAGTTGGACAGGGTGTAATTAAAACTGTGTAGACACATACAACCCACTCATCCAGAGTAATTCAACACGTGGAATTGGTAGGGATTTGGTGAGTTTCGCCTCCCCGTTATTCACGACCGTTCGACACCCATGGTAACACAACGACTTGTCTGTCCGGCAGAGTCCGGGAGCATCGACGCGGCCGAGATGCGGACGATGCTGGCGGCATGCGCCTCGGTCGGCGTGCTCGGACCGACCGACAACGTGCTCGACACCATCACGCTGTCGCTGTTCGACGACGCCGACAAAGACGGCGACGGAGAGATCTCCTTCGATCAGTTCCGCGACGTCCTGGTGGCGCACGCCGAAATACTCGACAACCTCGCCGTCAGGTGAGTGCCGCATTCGCCAGGTGGCGCTGTAGTGCATGTGACGTCAGAGTCCAGGTGTAGCGACTCAAGGTGGCGTGGCTGGAAGATTGGATGAGAATGTGTGGATGGAATGGTAGACAGGTGAATGCGTACGAGATTGGTGTGAGTTATTGGCCGGCATTAGGGCGGATTAGTTGTGAATAGCGCCAATCTACATTGGTAAATGTTGAGTGTATGCCAAAATGTGGTTGCAGGAAGAGGAAAATGGCATATTTGAGAATAATCTTTACTTATTTATTATTGATGTATCCGAAAAATATACGTTTAGTGTGTGTGAAATAGCGGTATATTTTAACAAAACACAGTGATACGCGTATGTAATAGATATATGACGTATATAGAAACTTACGCGAAATTAACTAACCATTGTTAAATTTATACATTCACATATGGGACGGGGGGTCGACATTCACCGTTATTTAAATTTTGAATGGGTAAGAGAATGGACAGATGGTTACAGACGATCGACTTCCTTGATGATGTGTTCGATGCGCACTGGAATGGATTGACGTTTAAACGAGGCTGCCATTTTCACCTAATACCACTGTGGAGAATTTCAGCGATCTAAACCCCTCCGTTTGCATTGCAGTCCAGCCTCGTGGCTGCGAGAGACGCCCCAGTTGGCCCGGTCCGTCGCTGTCGGTGTTCGAGCGCGTGGGCAAGCACTACACGGACCAACAGATTGGACGTGTCGTCTTCCTCGTGCTGTATGTCGTCGTCAACGTCATCTTGTTCACGGTCCACGCCTACCGTCACCGAGACAGCAATGGCTACATCATCGTGGCTCGGGGCTGCGGTATGTGCCTCAACTTCAACTGCGCCTTCATCATCGTTTTTGTGCTGAGGTGAGAGCTTGTTTGTGTCTCATGCCTTAACAGAATGTTTCTCATTTACATGCTTCTTTATGATGCTGTCAAAAGTATTGATTACTTTCGTGTACATGAGGATTCGCAGCTGCCTTTGTGTTATTAAGGTAACACATTTGTTATGCAAAGTGAAGCTTCGGCGATAGTTTTCACTTTGGGTATCGATGTAGTTACGCGGTAACTGAACTTTATGGCAAATGAGAGTCTAGCTGTAACTCATGATGGCCATGACAACTGCCATAGTCACGATGATGACCGTGACGATCATCGTTACGAATATCACCATCGCCGTCACCTGAAAAATTTGTTTTTTTTTTTTCTCCTTTAAAAATTTGTTTTTCCCTCAGATACTGCGTGACTTTGATGAGGTCGCTGAAGCTGTCGACCTATCTGCCCCTCGACGACAACATCTACTTCCACAAAGTCGTCGGCGTCGTCATCGTCGTCCACAGCGTCCCCCTCCCCCCCTCGCCTCGGGCCCAAAAAAAACCTCGCCAAACCATGTATAAACAAACAAAACAGGATAAAAAAAAACTTTAGAGAAAATAATTAATTATCAGAAAACCCGAAATCCAAAATGAGAACATATATTGCAATGACATGCCTTTTATTTATGGTATGCATATGTTACTACATGTGTACTCGTCGTCTAGAGTCTAGATCTGTACAATACTCAATTGTCATGCAATGATCTCACACACAGACATATGCTTTTCTCACTCTACAGACCTGTACACGTCTTCGACGCCGACTTCCGGTACGAACGTGACGTCAGCGGCGACGACACCCACCTACTGGGAGTGTCTGTTTACGACCCGCTGTGGCATCGGTTGGATCCCCGGCTTCGGCTTCGCTTATCTCTCGGGCGTCTTGCTGTGGGTCACTCTCCTCGTCATTGTCGTGTTCTCATTGCCGTGTGTGAGGCGCGGCGGCCACTTCCAGGTGAGGCATCATAGCGAACACGTGGCTTATAATAACTATAGTAGATTCATATCAGGCTAAACATCCATCGCCACTGACACGGTATCTCGCTGTCATTTTCATTTTAAAAATGGCTGCCGTTGAATTAATCCTTTACGCAAGTATCGAAATTTGAAAGGATCGATATTTCAAGGTTTCTATAAGCACGAGCTTGGTGTCCAGGATCAATGAATATTGATTTTGCCACTTTGTTCGGTATTTGTGTAGATCCTGGGCCTACCTAAATTTTGCCGTTGTAACTGAATAGTTGCCTATATTCGATGTTTCACTGCGTTAATCAATTCAATCATTCAACATCCCCAGGTATATTTATACAGGAAAAGGAAATAAGTATTTGCTCCAAACATAATTATAGTAACACAACAGTGATAGTTTTGAAACAAAATACCATACAATATAACGAAGCATCATGCATACAAAACCAAAGTGGTTAGTATATAACGCATGCTATATAAATAACGAATTATGTCATATAAGGGACGGGGACTCCTACTGCCCGAGGAGCACCGTGGTCCGGATTTTACATATGTACACAAGTGCCCACACGTCAACGGTAATACGTGTATCCCTGAACCCACGCAATGCCTCCGTTCGTTGACGTTGACGTACTTTCTCCACGCTGCAGGTGTTCTATTGGACCCACTCTATGTGCGTCGGCTTCTGGATACTCCTCATCCTCCACGGGCCAATCTTCTGGATGTTCTTTATCGCGCCCGCCACGCTCTACCTGCTGGAGCGGATCTACAGAACGCGACTCTTCAAACTGGCCAAGTACGGCAACATCTACATCACTGAAGTAAACGTGCTTCCTTCGAAGGTGAGTCGCCTTCGCGTTCGGCTTCTTTACATTCTTCTGATGAAAACGATAGCTGGAAGCTGTGTCGGTTGCCGCGCCAGTGCTGTTGAATTAGAAGGAAGCATAGGCTCATCTAGTCGGCGCCTAAAAACCTATCTTTTTAAAGCTCCATAGCTTACAGCATCTTTCATCCATTTGCTGACGACTCGCGCATCGTTTATGATAATTAGATTGCTCATCTCTTGTTTTTTATTGAGCCACTTAGCTTGATTTTCAAGGATATTGATGCATACGAAGTAATTATTATTGTTATTGTTATTGTTATTGTTATTGTTATTGTTATTGTTATTGTTATTGTTATTGTTATTGTTATTGTTATTGTTATTATTATTATTATTATTATTATTATTATTATTATTATTATTATTATTATTATTATTATTATACAAATAATCACGTGGCTATGAAATGTGTGTGTCAACTAATTAACTATCTTCTTTATCTAATCATGGATTGCTACGAATGGAACCATGAACAATGTCCGACGCACGTTACTTGCTGAGGCAAAATGGCGCACTAAATGGCAAAACATGCACATTTTATCCGGCTACTCTGCAGCATGTAATACCCGTGATAACGCTGTCGTTACCATCATAAACATTTCCCTTCCAGGTGACGCACCTGGTGATCGAGAAGCCTGACAACTTCCACCACCAGCCTGGGGATTACGTGTATGTGAAGATTCCTAAGATCACGAAGTATGAGTGGCATCCCTTCACCATCAGCAGCTCGCCGGAACTGCCAGGTTTGTCCTCTACGTCTTTCACTTCGAACGTTCGTACGCATTTGTAAGACGTATATCCTCAGTTGCGCGTCTTCTTTTACGAGTTAAACCAAACTCTAGCGAGGTAATATGGAAAAGTTACCTAGTTTTATCAACACGATTGTTAGGGCAACTTACCCGTTTTCAGTCGGTTACCCAAGTTAAAATATATTTGGATTATACGATTGTCTATTCATCTACATGTGTTCAATGTAACGCCGTGTGGACTAGGCAGTTGGTTGACACCCATCAACGGCAACAGTGTCTGGCTTATTACGATAGAAGTAGTGACACTAGTGGTGACACTAGTGATTTATTAATATGATTTGAGAAGTACTGTGATTGTAATTAAACATCTTAGAGTGATGGTAATTGCGTGAACTGTGTCATTGTGTCGTTGTGTCGTTGTGTCGTTGTGTCGTTGTGTCGTTGTTTCGTTGTGTCGCTGCGTCGCTGTGTCGCTGTGTCGCTGTGTCGCTGTGTCGCTGTGTCGCGGTGTCGCGGTGTCGCGGTGTCGCGGTGTCGCGGTGTCGCGGTGTCACTGCGTCGCTGCGTCACTACGTCACTGCGTCACTGCGTCACTGCGTCACTGCGTCACCGCGTCACCGTGTCAGTGGAAGACGAACGATTTTCAGCCAAATGACTTCCATATAATGTAACACATTTGAATTGTTAAGATATGTTGTATTTGTTACGTTGTATACATAAAGTTACTTGCTTACATACTTACTTACTTACTTACTTACTTAATTAATTAATTAATTAATTACCCACTTACTCATTTAGTGTGACCACACCTCATTTACCCACTTACCCACTTACTCACTTACATACCTCTGCGCAGATCATCTTTGGCTCCACATCCGTTCAATGGGCGACTGGACGAACAAGCTGTACGACTTCTGTAGCAAGTATAAACCACTCGACTGTTCCCATGACAACACGGAAGTGGCGTGTACTCATCCTGACAAACCTGTAGACGATGCAAAGATTGACATGGAATTCAAAGGTTAGAATCTATTTTATTTGTCGGTAATAATAACCTGTTGTGTTGATAGGGACTTAAAGGGATTTGCTCATATAATAAATAGTGGACTAGCGTAACTCCACGTGTGGTGTTCTGTAAATGGAATATCTCTTAATGTAAATAAAGTTAATTACACGATTTTTAAATCGCAAACTGAATGCATACATTTCTTTAATGTAGCTGAAACCAATTAATAGAGTAAGTGCCATAATATATTAGAAATGATTGATGAGACGTTAAACTGGGGAAAAATCGTATTTTTATTTATCAAACCTGTCAAAGAATTATGCTATTGTGTACAAAGAAAATTTCGTGTTTAGAAGACGCGGTATGCATGTTTTGTTCTATTCTATTGTTATGCCTTATATTACGTATGTTCGTCGCATTATGTTGATGTTTATGGTATCAGATCAGATATGCTAAAATGTCCAATGTTTAGTTTTAGAACAACAAGTTTTAATAGATGCCTTTGTGGAGCCAACAGCCTCGGTCATACAATATTCTACTTAACATTCTGCATAGTGTTTCTAGTTGGAAATCTTTAGGGTGACCACATGTACAAAAATATACAGCTAAAACGTGATGTTTCACCATCCTGCAGTTGTAACGTGACTGTGTGCTAAAGTAATAAGTTAATACAATAAATATGACAAATAGATAAATACAATTAAACTATCATTAACTAAATAAATGAATAATATGTTGTTTTCTATTTTTAGTAATTAGTATTCGAATAAAACTGTTCAACATAACATGCACTAGCCTACAATAGTTTACAGTTTTTTACTATAACTAATAAATAAAAGCATGAACGTAATTAGCTTACCATGCGACCAAGTTTTCTATACCCTCTGCCTTCTCTTGTTGGCAGCGCGTCACCACTCACAGCATCGCGCCAGTGTCACCTTCACGCGGTACCGCAGCATCAAAGGCTCTCAGAAGGTGGGTATGAGGTGAACGTGTATAAGAGACTAAACGTCATTTAGAAAGTGCGTTAAATACACAATGAAGAACTTTGTGAAAATGAAAAACAAAATAATATCTTTATTATTTATTGTTGTATTAAACATAGCATAGCAGTTTGTTCAGCAAGAATGCTAATTAGTATATTATAAAAAATTCAGAATAACGCACTTTCTAAATGACGTTTAGTCTCTAATACACTTTCATTGTGTGTGTGTGTGTGTGTGTGTGTGTGTGTGGTGTGTGTGTGTGTGTGTGTGGTGCGTGCGTGTGTGTGTGTGCGTGCGTGTGTGTGTGTGTGTGGGTGTGTGTGGGTGTGTGTGTGTATGTATGTATGTATGTATGTATGTATGTATGTATGTATGTATGTATGTATGTATGTATGTATGTATGTATGTATGTATGTATGTATGTATGTATGTATGTATGTATGTATGTATGTGTATGTATGTGTTTGTGTTTTTTTTAATTAATGCTGTTTTGGTTATTGTTTGAACCGTTATTTTCCTCTGTTGAAACTTATAAAATAGCCGAGTATAGCGAATTTGTACATTAGTTACAATTAATCAAAACTGTATTAGGTTTACAGGAGTGCGGTGTGAAAAGAATATTGTGTAGTTGTTTGCAGTAACAGGTTATTGCATCGTTGAGCAGGAAATCTCTAAGGTATCATTCTCATTTCAGAGGGAATCGACATTGATCTCCGGGCATGTAAATTTGGGATCTATCAAAGAAGCTGGAGTTGTCACTGAAAGCAAAGAAGGAGAACATCGGGCGGTATGTTACTTACACTTACATAATTAGTTAGTCGCCATAGTTCGACTACTGTGGTCTACTTTGACAAACGGTTTTCATCACTAGATCAACGAAATGTACAAAGCCTGAAATTGCATTACAGAGTATGCATCATTTAAATAGCATATACGCACTTACAGAGAGAGAGAGAAGAGAGAGAGAGAGAGAGAGAGAGAGAGAGAGAGAGAGAGAGAGAGAGTATGTGTGCGCGTGTGTGGGGGTGGGTGGGTGTGTGTGTGGGTGGGTGTGTGCGTGTGGGTGAGAGAGAGAGATACAGAGAGACAGAGAGAGAGGGACAGACAGACAGACAGACAGACAGACACACAGACAGAGAGTTAATTAATTAATTATCGATTTTCAAGTAAGAACTGTCACTTGACCCGCACATCGTAAATAGTTTTCTCTTCTGTTATGTTGTCCCACTATGTATTAAATATATTAACGGACCATGTTTAACACCTGATATACCAAAATACTACGTTTAACATGTGATGTACCACATATGATGTTCCATATGCTACGTTTAACACCTGATGTATGTCCAAAGGTGTCCAAGCGATCCGTCCGCCATGTAGCGTTCAAAGAAGAAATCGTTGAGAGTATGTCGAAGAAGGTCCACATACCAGTGAGTTGTTATCTCTTGACGTGGTCACTCAATTCACATAAGTCTAATGGTGATGCGCGTGACCTCGATATGTGACATGGTGGTTGGTTTTACTTGTCAATCTAAAATATAAGTGTAGGCCCTAACAGTTTGCTGGTTGGTTTTCTAAATCAGGTACCCGCAAATACATTCTGAAGGTCGTAATAAATTATAACACGATTCTTGATATGATTACTACGGTTATGTTAAAACAAAGCTAAACGTTTGTCTCCACTTTAAAGGAATACCTCAGTCAGTGAGAGATTCACAGTATTAACTTACACATGTGTAATATATTAGTTGTGATAGTGACGTAAGCAAAACGCTGCGTACTTGATACGTCAAATACCATTGGAGAGACGTAGGATGTTCGAACGAACGTGCATGCGCCAGTGACGTAGGCGGTTTACGTCACTGGTATTGTCCCTCAAGATGGCAACGCCCTGAATCCAACGTAGCATGTTTTGTGGTACAATGGGGTTCCAGAAATCCACGTTAGTCACTAGAGGCGCTGATACCCAACTAGACCCTAGTTGCATATCAGCGCCTCTAGCGACTAACGTGGATTTGTTTGCATGTTTTGTGGAACGCTTGTTTAAATCATCCTTTTCGTGAAGGGTAATCTATTGACTGTGCAGGCGCGTAGCCAGCGGTAGTTTGTATGTGTAGGCATGCCGTATGTGTGGTCAATAGACAGAACTGCTAAACATAACGCCATCTTAGCACTGAATGTGAAGACGTAGCCGTCTCGTGTGATGCATACGACGAGCTGTAGATGATTTTAAACGTCCTTTCCGGCACCGAGCCAGCACACCTGTCGTTGGGCCACCAGTCGATGTTCCATCGGCTGTAAATGTACATTAACGTACATATATTATTACGCCTTCACATTGACGGGCATGTCAGACTGTATCCATATTTACCTATGTGTGAGGCTTCGGAGTCATTGTAGGATTATTTAAACAAGCGTTCCCCAAAATCTTCCGCAAAACCGTGCCGCATTTTACACAGGTCAAGAATACCGAAAAGACGGCACAAAGACCTTAGTTGCGTTAGAGCGCCCTCGGTCGGATTAGTTATTGTGGTACCTCATTATATATAGTTAATTGGTTATTAACAATATTTGTGCACAAGAACTAAACACAACCAATATATTATACATATATAAATAAATGCTGTGAACCTCTCACAGATTTTAGTATCAGTTTAGTAAGCCTTCGTTTTCCTGGCATTTGGCAAGACAAGAAGCTTGCTGTGGTAAGCAGTCTGCGTACATATGTTTGTATTAGACGCTACACATGTTGTGTCTACTGTAGATCTACATCGACGGGCCGTTCGGCACGTCCACCCGGGAGATATTCGACGCCGAGCACGCCGTGCTGATTGGCGGCGGAGTCGGCATCACGCCCTACGCCTCCATCCTCCAAAGCATCATGTTCCGCTACCTGACGATGAAGAGAACGTGTGTCAAGTGTGAACACGTGTGGTACGAGGACATACCGAGAGAACTGATGAAAGTGAAGAAGGTACGTCATTTAGTGTCAAGTTGTCTCTCTAGCGATGTAGATGCAGTTCAATCGTTTCGATAAATGCGATACAATGTCTGCTGGACAGTTCACGAAGCTGCACTCGTTGTAGTACGTATTTGAGTACATGTTTAGAGAAACAATATTCATATTACTCTTATCGAACCGACAATGTTACCATTACCTTTAATATTTTACACCTGGACCGACCAGAATGACTAGAATAGAAGGACATAATATAACCTTATTATTCTGAATACGTTATGTGTGGATACCAAGAAGTGGGGTGAAATCATGATAACTTCTCCGATCACGTACTACTGACCGACCGATTCTGACCATGTCCTCACGCGTCTTCCTCTGTAGGTGGACTTCATATGGGTGAATCGTGACCAGAAGTCGTTCGAATGGTTTGTCAGCTTACTCGCCCAGCTGGAGATGTTACAGGTATGGCCGCTACAACATTGCGTTATCGTCTTCTATTCACCTAATTCTACCTATTTTCGAAATGGGAGGTTGCTATAATTATATTGTATCATGACACAAAACATCATGTGTTGCCAGTTATTTTGTATGTTACCGTTATTCCTTGCTTGCTACTTTTACCTTCCTCGTGGTGATGGTTTCAAATGCAGACAAAGCTCGTTATAAGAATCTTATACTTCGAAAAGTAACAACAACGGAAAATATAAATAATACTATGCGGCTATGTTTATATGTTAAATGTTAGATCGGTATCACGTTTTGATACGTTGAATATGTTGCAGTCTTTTGCTTAAAGTATGATGGCAATTAAAACGTAAGTTCCTTTACGGAGACTGCTGTTTTTGTTATCTAACTTCTGTTGGTGTTATTCTTTGCAGTCCCCAAACATTGCATCACTGCTGTCGTTGGCTGTCCTCATATCTCGTATCCCTGTTGTCCTTGGCTGTTGTCTAACCTTGTGTTAATGTTGTCGTTGACTGTTCCCTTACCTTGTGTCGTTGTTGTCGTTGATTGTTCCCTCACCTTGTGTCGTTGTTGTTATTGACTTTTCCCTCACCTTGTGTCATTGTTATCATTGACTGTTCCCTTACCTTGTGTCGTTGTTGTCGTTGACTGTTCCCTCACCTTGTGTCGTTGTTGTCGTTGACTGTTCCCTCACCTCGTTTCGTTGTTGTCGTTGATTGTTCCCTCACCTTGTGTCGTTGTTGTTATTGACTGTTCCCTCACCTTGTGTCGTTGTTGTCGTTCACTGTTCCCTCACCTTGTGTCATTGTTGTCGTTGACTGTTCCCTCACCTTGTGTCATTGTTGTCGTTGACTGTTCCCTCACCTTGTGTCGTTGTTGTCATTGACTGTTCCCTCACCTTGTGTCGTTGTTGTCATTGACTGTTCCCTCACCTTGTGTCATTGTTGTCATTGACTGTTCCCTCACCTTGTGTCGTTGTTGTCATTGACTGTTCCCTCACCTTGTGTCGTTGTTGTCATTGACTGTTCCCTCGCCTTGTGTCGTTGTTGTCATTGACTGTTCCCTCACCTTGTGTCATTGTTATCATTGACTGTTCCCTCGCCTTGTGTCGTTGTTGTCGTTGACTGTTCCCTCACCTTGTGTCGTTGTTGTCATTGACTGTTCCCTCACCTTGTGTCGTTGTTGTCGTTGACTGTTCCCTCACCTTGTGTCGTTGTTGTCATTGACTGTTCCCTCACCTTGTGTCATTGTTGTCGTTGACTGTTCCCTCACCTTGTGTCATTGTTGTCGTTGACTGTTCCCTCACCTTGTGTCGTTGTTGTCATTGACTGTTCCCTCACCTTGTGTCGTTGTTGTCGTTGACTGTTCCCTCACCTTGTGTCGTTGTTGTCATTGACTGGTCCCTCACCTTGTGTCGTTGTTGTCGTTGACTGTTCCCTCACCTTGTGTCGTTGTTGTCGTTGACTGTTCCCTCACCTTGTGTCATTGTTGTCGTTGACTGTTCCCTCACCTTGTGTCATTGTTATCATTGACTGTTCCCTCACCTTGTGTCGTTGTTGTCGTTGACTGTTCCCTCACCTTGTGTCGTTGTTGTCATTGACTGTTCCCTCACCTTGTGTCATTGTTGTCATTGACTGTTCCCTCACCTTGTGTCATTGTTGTCATTGACTGTTCCCTCACCTTGTGTCATTGTTGTCGTTGACTGTTCCCTCACCTTGTGTCGTTGTTGTCGTTGACTGTTCCCTCACCTTGTGTCATTGTTATCATTGACTGTTCCCTCACCTTGTGTCGTTGTTGTCGTTGACTGTTCCCTCACCTTGTGTCGTTGTTGTCGTTGACTGTTCCCTCACCTTGTGTCGTTGTTGTCGTTGACTGTTCCCTCACCTTGTGTCGTTGTTGTCGTTGACTGTTCCCTCGCCTTGTGTCGTTGTTGTCGTTGACTGTTCCCTCACCTTGTGTCGTTGTTGTCGTTGACTGTTCCCTCACCTTGTGTCGTTGTTGTCGTTGACTGTTCCCTCACCTTGTGTCGTTGTTGTCGTTGACTGTTCCCTCACTTGTTTTTTCGTTGACTGTTCCCTCACCTTGTTCGTTGTCGTTGACTGTTCCTCACCTTGTGTCGTTGTTGTCGTTGACTGTTCCCTCACTTGCTTGTGTCGTTGACTGTTCCCTCACCTTGTGTCGTTGTTGTCGTTGACTGTTCCCTCACCTTGTGTCGTTGTTGTCGTTGACTGTTCCTCGCCTTGTGTCGTTGTTGTCGTTGACTGTTCCCTCACCTTGTGTCGTTGTTGTCGTTGACTGTTCCCTCACCTTGTGTCGTTGTTGTCGTTGACTGTTCCCTCACCTTGTGTCGTTGTTGTCGTTGACTGTTCCCTCGCCTTGTGTCGTTGTTGTCATTGACTGTTCCCTCACCTTGTGTCGTTGTTGTCATTGACTGTTCCCTCACCTTGTGTCGTTGTTGTCGATCCCACTGTCACTGTTCCCTCACCTTGTGTCGTTGTTGTCGTTGACTGTTCCCTCACCTTGTGTCGTTGTTGTCATTGACTGTTCCCTCGCCTTGTGTCGTTGTTGTCATTGACTGTTCCCTCACCTTGTGTCGTTGTTGTCGTTGACTGTTCCCTCGCCTTGTGTCGTTGTTGTCGTTGACTGTTCCCTCACCTTGTGTCGTTGTTGTCGTTGACTGTTCCCTCGCCTTGTGTCGTAGTTGTCGTTGACTGTTCCCTCGCCTTGTGTCGTTGCTGTCGTTGACTGTTCCCTCGCCTTGTGTCGTTGCTGTCGTTGACTGTTCCCTCGCCTTGTGTCGTTGCTGTCGTTGACTGTTCCCTCACCTTGTGTCGTTGCTGTCGTCGCCTACAGACGGAGCCGGGTTCGTTGGGCCGCATCCTCGACGTGCATCTATACATGACGGGGGCAAAGTCGGCGGCCGACCTGCGCGGTCTCTCACTGCAGATCGCTCTCGAGACGATGCAGATGAGACGGAGAAACACGATCAGAGGCCTCAAGACGTACGTTCAGCCCGGCCGACCGGACTGGGACGAGGTACGTGTGTAGCACATCACTCTCCTCCTTGTCGCTGCATTCCACAGGGAGTCTGGACCCTAGTGGTGGTTCTGGGTGTTTGTTTCTTGCACGTTTGTGATTACGGCAAATGATCCTTCTTTGTTGCGCCATTGAGCTTGAATGTTCAATGATATAGGCGCTATAGAAGTGTTGCACTTATTTACTTACTTAGTAACTTACTTATTTAGTTACTCTCGCAATATGCCTTTCTATTTCCAACCCACTTACACTGCTCTCGTTCGTCAGTCCCTTCATGATGTCGTCAAACACCTCTCTTTACAATGTTCTTCTATCCCAATCGTTGCTTTCTTGTGCTTATCATACACCCACGTGTTTACTTTCCCTATAATCGTCGTTCCTTTATTCTTCAAAGCCCGTACAACGCCATCTTTACATTTCCCGACCTTCTGTTGCAGATATTCCAGGGTTTTGAGGCACAGAACATCGGCAATGTGAAGGTATTTGCCTGTGGGCCATCTGCCCTGATGTCGGCCATCACTCTTAGCTGCAAGCGCTACCATTTCGACTTCTGCAAAGAGCATTTCTGAAATTCGACAAAGACCATGCAGCAATTGGTCCAGTTGACTTTCTCCGTTGTGCTTTGCGGTACTATAATGATAGCTGGTTCTAGAAGGATCTGTAGCTGTATAAGCTATGTGTAATATAATACGAATGTCTGGGACGTTATGTATATGCATTAGACTGTAAATGTTATCATTTGTAATTGTACAGTTTTATCTATTTATCATTACGTTGAACCATTATGCTACATTTAGGTGCTCAATCGTGTTTTAATTACGGCTTTATGAAAATAAACGGATGTTTTCTTTTATGTAAGTTCATTAAATGTATCCTATTTTATTCTAGTCAAAATACATTCTCTAACGGTATAGTAAATAGAGCCTACAGTAGGCCTAATTTTATTTTAATCTGCATGTTTATTGGAATACAACGCTGAAAATAATTATTTTTAAATATGTATGTATTATTCATACATGACAATTACATTATATATTTTAACATATGGTTTACTCAGCTAAGAAGTAACTGCGATTTTAATGTTATATATTCGCACATTATTCTAACTGTATTGTTACATACTGTTTTAAGTATTCCATCACCTTTACAATTTTCATACACACATACATTTTATAAGCCATATTGTAACTGCTATGCTAATTTACAGCGCCGAATTAATTATCGTGGGAATTTGTTCCTGGCTTTGTGACAGCATCGTTGTACTTATGCAGGTCTCAGCTATAAGAATGTTTCTAGAAAGTATACTCAACTCTGAACGGGGATTCGTGACGCAGCGACAAAACAGGGTGAAATGTTTACATCAGTTATTAATCCACGATAAGCACGTTGCCATTGCGTCGTAGCCAATGGCGTCACTCTACATTACAATACGTAATACTATATGAATGTATATAAGATATGTTTATACTAATCCGGTTATACATAGCCATGTTGACAACACTTGAACTGTGTAATATATGACGAGGTTGCAAATGTTGCAATCGTATTAACTTAGCGAGTTGTTGTATTATCAGTGCTGACTGTGAATGTGTTCACAATAAAGTTGGACGCGATGTTGGCTTCCAACTGTTCACTGTTCCATCTGTTCTATTGATTGCGTGATGCATCTTAGCAATTCTTACCCAGGACGAATGACGTACTAATAGCAATTACATTCGAGTAAGCGCTGATGCACACGTACACACACACACACACACACACACACACACACACACACACACACACACACACACACACACACAGCTCATACGCACACGCACGCATGCACACACGCACACACGCACACACGCACGCACACACACGCATACACGCACACACCACACACACACACACACACACACACACACACACACACACACACACATACACACACACACATACGCACACGTGTGTGTGGGTGTGTGTGGGTGTGGGTGTGGGTGTGGGTGTGGTGGGTGAGAGAGAGAGAGAGAGAGAGAGAGAGAGAGAGAGAGAGAGAGAGAGAGGAGTGGAAAAGGAGACTATGAAATCTAGACTAGGTTGGGAAGAGTGCGTAAAAAGAGACTTGGGTGGATAGGGAGAGGATGAAGAACGAGAGGAACCGACAGAGAGGAATGGAGACAACTAGTAGAGGAATAGTGCAAGGTAAGCGAGGAAATAAAATAGGGAAAAAACCAGAAAACTGAACTCGGGTAAAGGAACCAAGGCCTGCCACATCCTTATAACGACAGGGAATCTGAAGTAGAACAACGACAATGTATATGTACATGTATGTAGTACACTTCCACAGTTTAATTGGAGTCTCCCACTTTAGTACAAGCAATAGTATAACAACAACTTGTATAGTAGTGTGACATAAGTAAAGTCAGTGCGGCCGATACGGTCACCATAATAACATGATTTCTACATGTAGAATGTCCGTGCTGCCGATATGTAAGACGTGAAAATATACAGAAAAGTGTGTTGGGTCACGTTACTAGTCCTAACCATCAATAACGCTAACCCTAGCTTTTCTGCACATAAGATCAGGGTATTTACCACTGGAGGGTTAGCAAGAAGCTCCCCTACAAATAACACACGTAACACAGGCTTGACACATAGTCAGAACATGAATAAATCCCAGATAACTTTCATACAACATTATTAAGTAGCTATGTGAGTTAGAACGACATTCATAAAATGGCTTATAACATATATGTCAAACAGAAACATGGCCATTTAAATAATATAATGTGCACTATTTACAACGCAAGCAAGCTGTTCACGTGAACTGTATCATATTTTTAAAAAAATGTATTCAAATGGTTACCATTCATGTGGGAAACGTATAATAAAGCATATCAGATGGCGTCCATTAAAGCTGAATTGTCGAAAAACATATATACTACAATTGCACATATATACATATTAAAATTATGTCTTGTTATCATGCTAAATAATATCCAGTATATCAAATATTATTCACAAATACGCATTACAACAGTGCAATGCGTGCATATAATATTCATTATGACTACATGAACTTACGTGTGTGAATTGGTCTGACTAGATTAACATAGGGTAAATATTTATATGTATATCTGTTCTTCTTAAAAATCCATATACAATTTGAACACTAACAATTGACGTTTCTTATCATTCAGTCACGCTTAATGATAAATAAAGCAAAACCCTAAAGTATATGCGGATCCATAAGACAAAGACAATTGAACACACATGTTTTACAGCTCACCAAACAAGTTTGTATTATCGTCGAAAATAGTTCCATACGATATTCCCTGACCATGTCTAATTATTCGCACCTAACGGTAAATATGCAACCCAGTTCTTTATAACAAAGTCGTCCTTGTAAAATTAAAAACGAGTACAACTGACAAATTCAAAAATGCTCGGCAGTTGAAGCAGTTGGTGATGTTTGGACTTTGGCGAGTTTCAGAAGTGCTCTTTGCAGAAGCCGAAATGGTAACGCTGCGAGCTTTGTCGGACGGCGGTCATCATGGTTGAAGGCCCACAAGCAAACACCTTCACTTTGCCTACATTCTGTGCGGCGAAACCCTTGAATATCTGCAACAGAAGTTAGACTATTGCAGCTACGACACGGCAATGTGGCGATTAATGAACCATAATATAGTATTTAAGCAAGTGAGTTTGTTAGGACACGCGTAAAAAAGCTTTATATTTATCCAGTTCATTAATCCTACAGCCTGTAATAAGCGCTACCGTTGGCTGTATAAAGGTATATTTGAGGGGTAATATGTGTTCAACCACTGACATTACCAGAGTCAAAACAATGGAAGTTCATTTGATCTGCATAATTTGACTATAGAATATGAGACAGTCAGACTCTTCATGCAATCAGAACAGCAAGGTATATTCGCTTGAAGACTTCCACAAAAGGTTGCTATAACCAGAACAGCAATGTATGTTCGTTTTACTGCATCCACCAAAGGTTATAAAATATAGATGGATTTCTGGTTTTTCTCAAACAGTTGGCGACATGGTTAAGTATTCATATTGTTATAACTCATAAAAAGAAAAAACTGTCAATGTTTAGCTTTTCAACAGCCAGTTGTGCATATATACGTCTACATACTTTAATAATATATCAATAGCATGACGACGCACAAAACTATATTAGGATATCGTCAGAGACAATTATCTGCCTTCACACTGCAGTTAGAACCCGATTAGCCAACATAAGACTGGATGAGCTCAGACCTGACGAGAAGGCGATACGCGAAGAGGGGAGAGGAACGGTTAATGACGGTAGCGGAAACCCTCAAGGTGAGTATGGCCTGTGGATGGTTGAAGGGTAGGATGGAGATAACGCCTGAAACGGGAGGACTGTTTAAAGAAAGGTATCAAGTATGAGTAGATGTCGTTGAGTATAGGAGTGCCATATAGGGAGTGAAGAAACATGTTCGATTAACGATGGACGAAGGAAATCAAACAAACGTCCAGAACTACTACTACGGTCCAGACTCCCCGTGGACTGCAGCGACAAGGAGAGTGATGTGCTACACACGTACCTCGTCCCAGTCCGGTCGGCCGGGCTGAACGTACGTCTTGAGGCCTCTGATCGTGTTTCTCCGTCTCATCTGCATCGTTTCGAGAGCGACCTGCAGCGAGAGACCGCGCAGGTCGGCCGCCGACTTGGCTCCCGTCATGTACAGATGCACGTCGAGGATGCGGCCCAACGAACCCGGCTCCGTCTGTAGGCGACGACAGCAACGACAAAAGGTGAGGGAACAGTCAACGACAACAACGACACAAGGTGAGGGAACAGTCAACGACAACAACGACACAAGGTGAGGGAACAGTCAACGACAACAACGACACAAGGTGAGGGAACAGTCAACGACAACAACGACACAAGGTTAGGGAACAGTCAACGACAACAACGACACGATTAGGGAACAGTCAACGAAAATTAACGACACGACGTGAGGGAACACGTAAACAACAGCACATCATTGTGTAAGATAACATTCTGGGACACAATGTTAGGAACAGCCACTGGTTCGTTTCCGTAAAAAGAAAGACATTTTAAAACAAGGTAAAACCATCATTGTTTATAAGCTGCATGCAAAGGCGCTATTTGTTGTGGTGGCATGTTCTTCCTCTAGACACTTTCTTGCGAAACATTGAACTTATTGAATCAAAATCTACGTCAAATCATAACGACGTTGTACGTAGCATGTCATATACCAAGTATGTATAGGTAGAATAATTTGTATTTATGTATATTTATGGCTATCCTGGCGGTTTTCATATTGGAAGTAAATGTTCAGTAGCATCATATCTCTCCCACCAGTTACGACGAGAAGACAAATGTAACAACAATTCTGAACGAAAGCGAATTAGTAGAAATTAAGACACAGACAGGTGAATAGAAAACCACAACACGATGACACAATCACCATACCTGTAACATCTCCAGCTGGGCGAGTAGGCTGACAAACCATTCGAACGACTTCTGGTCACGATTCACCCATATGAAGTCCACCTACAGAGGAAGACGCGCAAGTGTATGGTCAAACATCATCGGTGACGACGTGTGCGTCATAGCAAATATCTGATCAGAATCATTGTTGGCAATGGTACTGTCATTGTAATCGTCGTGTTGGAACCAACGGTAATCCTATTATCAAGGCATATAAATAGTTATAGTACACTTTGATGACATGTTGATGTACTCTTCCCACTGACAGTGTTCCGGCCCCATTCAGCGTGTCTTCAGTTAGTCATCATTGTCACATGACGCCACTTCCTGTTGGTCGAGCGACACTACCTATGGCATAAATAGAGTTATAATAGTACTGCATTATGCGTCAGTAAATGTATGGATATTTGTTATTTAAATTTGTGCGTTTTGGGGACTTACCCCACATTTATCCAAACGAATGAACTGCATCTACAGCGCTACAACTTGACACTAAATGACGTACCTTCTTCACTTTCATCAGTTCTCTCGGTATGTCCTCGTACCACACGTGTTCACACTTGACACACGTTCTCTTCATCGTCAGATAACGGAACATGATGCTTTGGAGGATGGAGGCGTAGGGCGTGATGCCGACTCCGCCGCCAATCAGCACGGCGTGCTCGGCGTCGAATATCTCCCGGGTGGACGTGCCGAACGGCCCGTCGATGTAGATCTACAGAAGGCACAACATATGTAGCGTCTAACACAACAACCTACGCATAGTTCATAGCTTCTAACACAACGATCAGCGTAAATTCAATCGCCGCTGATACAATCACAAACCAACAAATCTCATACCCACCAACAAAGAAGATCTAGTAGTTAATACAACTACCAACGTAGATATCATAGCCAACTGTCAATGTAGATTTTATAGCCGCTAATACTCTCAACCACCATCCACCAACAGCTGAACATTAACGTATTGTATAAATTAGTGATAGGAATTATTTGGGACGTCAAATGTGACCGAGGACGACAAGCAGTGACTACCGTTAAGTTGTACAAACTAGTAAGTTAATAGAACGTTGTGAGTGCTGGAAAGAGTTAGAACAAGAAGACTGGGGTGATTAATAGCCTCGGTGGCTGAGGCTATCCAACACCTCCACATGCACCCGTTTGGAACTTGCTTTCAACTTAACCGTCTAAACATTGGGGACTAATCTTATTAAATGCTTAGAGGGCTGACTCCTCAAGCCCCCAGGCCGACAACGACGGAGAATTGTCTTTATAACGAAAGACAAATAACAACTTCAGGCGTTTCGGCTTGACGAACACCTTGTGACGAAGTGAGGTAGTTTTACTCACGGGTATGTGAACCTTCTTCGACAGGCATTCAACGATTTCTTCTCGGATCGAGACACTGTGGTCGGATCGCTGCGACGTCTGCAAGTCGTATAGTATGGAGTATGTAACACACAATTACTCACTGCAGATAGTAGAAGAGAAGACTTAGCGGAGATTAGTATTTTTCTACATTAAAAGGATAGTAATTAAGTGAGAATATTTGCGTGTGTATTTGTGTGATTGTTTTGTATATATATATATATATATATATATATATATATATATATATGTATGTATGTATATATATATATATAAATCACACAAATATATATAATATATATATATATATATATATATATATATATATATATATATATATTACAAATCACACAAATACACACGCAAATAATCTCACTTAATTACTTTTTTATGTAGACAAATACTATATATATATATATATATATATATATATGTGTGTGTGTGTGTGTGTGTGTATGTGTGTGTGTGTGTGTGTGTGTGTGTGTGTGTGTGTGTGTGTGTGTGTGTGTGTGTGTGTGTGTGTGTGTGTGTGTGTGTGTGTGTGTGTGTGTGTGTGTGTGTGTGTGTGTGTGTGTGTGTGTGTGTGTGTGTGTGTGTGTGTGTGTGTGTGGTGTGTGTGTGTGTGTGTGTTGTGTGTGTGTGTGTGTGTGTGTGTGTGTGTGTGTGAGTGTACGAGTATGGGTGTGTGCGCGAATGCGTGTATGCGTACGTGAGCGAACAACTATTTTTAAGTATGTTATAAAACGATTTTACCCTTCAGATTTGATAACATACCTATAGATGAGATCAACATTATAACAATTATTTCATTAAGCATTAATAGGTAGTCGATAGCATGACGTGTAGCTCATCAACATACCTGTCTTTCGGTTCTTCCGTTTGCGACTATCCCTTCTTCGACAGATGTCAAATTGGAACCTTCTGACGTCACTGTCGACCGTCTCTGTAATGGCGTATGTAGTATACAGTTAGCGGTCGTCTTTACTAGCGCTACGTCTGTGGTTATGTTTTATATGTTTGTATAAAACTACGTATGGTGATAATCTGGTAAGAAATAAGAATATGCATACTGTAGTATTTCAAGGGCACATACTTAAAACAAAATAATATACGTCCAACACGTTTTTTTTTTCTTCAAATTTACATAAAGATGACGCAACTGTGTAAATGGTAAACTAAAGTTGTATTAATTGATTAAAATGTATTCGATAAAACGGACATTGTTAATTACACTGCAGCGATCTGTCAATTACTACTTCACCTGCAAACTTATCTAAGGTATGTTGCAGAAAAACCCAGTACATTTGGGTATTAAACTTACAACGTAGGAAACAATGAAGAATAGTGATAGATTGGGGAGTAACCCGTAACTTAGCCATACTTAAGTCGTTGGTCTGTATACTCCATACTCCCCTTCTGGGGCTAACGTAGGAGTTGTAAATGTTAACCTACAAATCGTCTGATTCCTGTCCACTTGACCCACCTTTACAGAGCCCTTGATGCTGCGATACCTCGTGAATGTAATACTCTCATGTTTGTGTGGTGTCGTGTGTCCTGTGAAGAATAGAATGTCTACGTAGAACAATTCTTAATAGGGTGTCTCTGAGATGCGACATCTGTCATTTACCGTTTACAAACTGCAAACCGTTGTAGCCAACTAATTCAATAGGCACCACCCAAAATACTGGTTTGTGTTTCTTTGATATTTTGAAGTTTTCACCAGTGTCATAAAGATGTAGTACAATACACCACATATCAATTGATATTTTTAAGTAAACAATATAAATGAATAACCGACCGACAAACAGTAAACGTTAAGCTGTATTCACAGGCAGAGCGCTGTTGTTTTACTTGAGAAAATTCTTATATCAATGACTTCAAAATTAGAAGAAAAAAGGTAGACCCTGTCATTAGATTACAACTGCTATTATGCATGCAAGCAGCACAAATTTATAAATACACAAACAGGTCTGTAAGACAATCTCACCGTTGATGTGCATGTCGATCTTTGCCTCGTTTGTATGTGTTTCAGAATGAGCGCGGCTCGCGTTTCCGTTGTTATGGTTACAGTCGAGTGGTTTATATCGGAGACAGAAGTCGTATAGTTTGTTCGTCCATGTACCCAGCGACCGGACGTGAAACCAAAGATGATCTGCAGCAGAATGGTTCAATCACGATGAGGTAGTTGCATAGTTAAAAAAAGTCAAGTACAAATGTCGGTTGACTAAGTCACAGACAAAAGTTATAGATTATTGATTGAAAATATTACACCAGTTAAGTTGCATATCAGTTGAGTAAATCATGCAGACATTGAGACGACATAATAGGTATTGGTTGAATAAACTAGGCATAAGCAGCAGCTGAGTTAGACATGAAAGTTACACATCTCTTTTGACAAGTCATCTACCAGTCTTAAGTCAGATCCTTACATTATTAATTAAGGGTACATGTTGGTGTAGCATATCTAAACTATCAGCACATACGATCTAAACTGGACTAAATTGGTCTTAGCTATTCTGTAATCCAAACCATGTTTCTTTTTAAGAATATTTTTGGAAGATCATACTTTATTTGTTCAATGTTTGGATTCAACCTGCACAATTATTCAAGTAGGGTTATTTCACAAAACATTAGTGCTATCGCTTGAGATGGCAAAAGATATCGAACCTGGCATTTCCGGAGAGCTACTGATCGTGAATGGATGCCACTCATACTCCGCGATCGTCGGAATATTCACGTACACGTAGTCTCCTGGCTGATGGTGGAAGTTGTCAGGTTTTTCGATGACTAGATGTGTTACCTAAACAGGAAAACAAGTACATTAAAACACGAAAACTGTACGATGTTCTAAAGATTACAGAGCACAATGATTTCGTTAAAAGCTTTTGTGTTACACTACAACACGCGTAGCTGCTGTGCTGAATTTTCTTCAGGAAATATAGTCTGCATATGATGATATACCGGGTATTGCCCACTGCTGAGTAGCAGTTACAGTTCGCCTTTTTTGCCTGTTGATGCGCCATATTTTATAGAACGGAACATGGAAGTGTTACACCGTTGTTGCCCAATGTTTCCCTTCCTATCGATATCTGTCACACCCATTGAAGGCGATTCTGATGCTCCTCTCCACTAAGGTTGTTTAGAGTATTTAGTTTATATTTACCTAGTTAAACGGGATGTTGATATTCGCGCTGAAACCATTAAACTATTAAGTCCAATCGCAATTTTATTACACAACTTATTATTACTCGTGCAAGCGCATTGCTACGTTTACGACCCAGCATGAATACATATGACGCACCTTCGAAGGGAGCAGATTCATCTCAGTGATGTGGATGCTGCCGTATTTGGCGAGCTTGAAGAGCTGCGTTCGGTAGATCCGCTCAAGCAAATACACCACCCCCGGAACGACAAAGAACTTCCAGAAGATGGGGCCATGGAGGACGGTGAGGATCCAGAAGACGACGAACATGGAGTGGGTCCAATAGAAGAGCTGAACACATCGAATGAGGTTAAGTGGGTTTGTCATCATTTGCGGCAAAATGTATGCAGTCGGTACATAGTTTTGTGTTTTGATCTGAAGTGTGTGTGTGTGTGTGTGTGTGTGTGTGTGTGCGTGTGCGTGTGCGTGTGTGTGCGTGTGCGTGTGCGTGTGCGTGTGCGTGTGCGTGTCTGCGTGTGCGTGTGCGTGTGCGTGTGCGTGCGTGCGTGTGTGTGCGTGCATACGTGCGTGTGCATGTGGTGTGTGTTCATAAACACCATGTGGACAACACAAATTCTACACAAGAGAACCGGAAATGACCTCATAACTTACCCGGAAGTAGCCGCCCCGCCTTATACATGGCAGTGAGAAGGCGACAATGACGAGGAGAGGAACCCACAACAAGACGCCAGAGAGATAAGCGAAGCCGAAGCCGGGGATCCAACCGATGCCACAGCGGGTCGTAAACAGACACTCCCAGTAGGTGGGTGTCGTCGCCGCTGACGTCACGTTCGTACCGGAAGTCGGCGTCGAAGACGTGTACAGGTCTGTAGAGTGAGAACATCACATGTCTGTGTGTGAGATCATTGCATGACAATTGAGTATTGTACAGATCTAGACCGTAGATGACGAGTACAAATGTAATAACATATGTATGCCCTAAATAAAAGGCATATCAATCACATGTATATTCTGAATTGGGATTGCGGGTTTTCTGATAATTCATTATTTTCTATTGTTGTTCCTGTTTGTTGATATGTGTTTGTGTATTCGCTGTTTATTAATTTTATGTTTGTTTGTTCCCTGTTTGTTAGTTTCGATGATGATTTATATGAATGATGATGATCTATTTTGCTGTATGTTGTTTTTATTGTATTTCTCGTCGCCGAAGTCGACGACGAATGTGATGAAACTCGAGAAGTTGTTGTTGTGAGTGTGTAAGTAGCTGTTCGTTGTCGTCGGTTCACTCACACAGGTTGGCGAGGTGGGCGAGCGAGTGGACGACGCTGTGGACGACGATGACGACGCCGACGACTTTGTGGAAGTAGATGTTGTCGTCGAGGGGCAGATAGGTCGACAGCTTCAGCGACCTCATCAAAGTCACGCAGTATCTGAGTACAAAGTAGAGAGACAGTCAGGTGACGGCGATGGTGATATTCGTAACGATGATCGTCACGGTCATCATCGTGACTATGGCAGTTGTCATGGCCATCATGAGTTACAGCTAGACTCTCATTTGCCATAAAGTTCAGTTACCGCGTAACTACATCGATACCCAAAGTGAAAACTATCGCCGAAGCTTCAATTTGCATAACAAATGTGTTACCTTAATAATACAAGGGCAGCTGCGAATCCTCGTGTACACGAAAGTAATCAATACTTTTGACAGCATCATAAAGAGCATGTAAATGAGAAACATTCGGTTAAGACACGAGACACAAACAATATCTGAGGGTTAAAAAACAGGTAATTGTGGTGAAAGTGACGACATATATAATATATATATATATATATATATATATATATATATATATATATATATATATATATATATATATATATATATAAATGGATATGGTGAATGTGATGAAGGAGGTGACAATGGTGGAGAAGATGGTGATTATGGAGATGGTGGTCATGCAGGTGATGACGGAGGAAGTTGTGAGCGATGATGGTAATTTCCCTTTTTACAAATATGACGCCCGAGTTTTGTAAGTTTTGTTCCTCTACTACATATGTAGAAGAGGAACAAAACTTACATTAACGGTACCCTTGAAAATGTAGCATTGCAACAGGTTATCAAAACAAAGATTTACAATCAGACAACACTCTCGTATAGAAAACAACCTCATGAGGAACGAACGCGTAAGAATCAAACAAGTTGGTGCACAAACCTGAGCACAGGGACGATGATAAAGGCGCAGTTGAAGTTGAGGCACATACCGCAGCCCCGAGCCACGATGATGTAGGCATTGGTGTCGCGATGTTTGTAGGCGTGGAGCGTGAACAAGATGACGTTGATGATGCCGTACAAGACGAGGAAGACGACTCGTCCGATCTGCTGGTCCGTGTAGTGCTTCCCCCGGCGCGTGCACGATGCCGTGTCCGTGGCTAGCGTTACCTGCGATGCCTCTCGCAGCCAAGATTCCGGACTGCAATTCGCATGAATAGGGCTTATATTGAGGACATGTGTAAAGAGTGGCGAGTCAAAATGTGAACGTCGTTTATCCATCCAGCGCAAAAAACGATCATGTTATACATAAATACAACACCGCAGAACCAACTACGCACCACTTGCCCTGGCCAAACCCGATATATCCCGCATTTCATCTATACGCCATCGTATGAAGTTAAGAAGACTGTCCAAAGATGACCGTGTTTCACACTACAACATGATCGAGACTGCAGTATCCGGCTCAATCGCCACATTGGAGACACCGACATGACAGAGAAAAACCGTCCGACAACAATATTGTCCTACACACTAAACCGAGGGAATTGTGTTTGTCCTTCTGGGGGTTCTGCCGTGTACAGCGATCTTCGTACCCCCGAATCAGATCCCTTGTCCACGCATACAACGAACAAGAGGACTTACATCCACCATTGCACCAACCATTCACTCGACCATACATTCGTAATTAACCCACTCACATATTCACCAGTATAAACGTATTTCATTCATCTGACCATACATCCAGCATTCACCTCTAACCACAAATCCACACACTTACAAGCGGCAGCGCCACCTGGCGAATGCGGCACTCACCTGACGGCGAGGTTGTCGAGTATTTCGGCGTGCGCCACCAGGACGTCGCGGAACTGGTCGAAGGAGATCTCTCCGTCGCCGTCTTTGTCGGCGTCGTCGAACAGCGACAGCGTGATGGTGTCGAGCACGTTGTCGGTCGGTCCGAGCACGCCGACCGAGGCGCATGCCGCCAGCATCGTCCGCATCTCGGCCGCGTCTATACTCCCGGATTCTGCCGGACAGACAAGTCTTTGTGTTAGCGTGGGTGTCGAACGGTCGTGAAAAACGGGAAGGCGAAACTCACCAAACACCTACCACCGCGTTCCCTTGCACTCTGGATGGGTGGATGATATATGTCTAAAGAGTTTTAATTACACCCTGTCCAACTTTAAACGTGAAGCCATGGAATTCTTTAGAATGAAGTAAAACCGTTTTATGATAATTTTTATTATCATTCAAGGCCACTGCAAGGAACAGCAGACGAAGAATTGCTACGTAAAGTCTCGTTTTCAAAAGAAGTGTTGCAGAAAATAAATAATGCACGTATCACATCTTTTTATTCATAGACCAGTTGCGCTAACTGCTTGTTTTACGTACTCACTAACTGCTTGTTTTACGTACTCACTAACTGCTTGTATTACGTATTCACTAACTGCTTGTTTTACGTACTCACTAACTGCTTGTTTTACGTACTCACTAACTGTTTGTTTTACGTACTCGCTAACTGCTTGTTTTACGTACTCACTAACTGCTTGCTTTACGTACTCACTAACTGCTTGTTTTACGTACTCACTAACTGCTTGTTTTACGTACTCACTAACTGCTTGTTTTACGTACTCACTAACTGCTTGTTTTACGTACTCACTAACTGCTTGTTTTACGTACTCACTAACTGCTTGTTTTACGTACTCACTAACCGCTTGTTTTACGTACTCACTAACCGCTTGTTTTGTACTCATAACGCTTTTTTATATACTCTGCTTGTTTTGTACTCCCCGCTTGTTTTACTATACTAACGCTTGTTTTGTCTCATAACTCTTTTTTACGTATATAACCCTTTTTTTTACTACTCATAACGCTTTTTTTGTACTCACTAACCTTTTTTGTACTCACTAACGCTTTTTTACGTCTCATAACCTTGTTTTACGTACTCACTAACTTTGTTTTACGTACTCATAACCTTGTTTTATACTACAACTGTTTACTCACTAACCGCTTGTTTTTGTACTCACTAACCGCTTGTTTTCGTTATCCCCTTTTTTTGCTTGTTTTTTACGTACTCCTAACCTTGTTTTCTACTCACTAACCCTTGTTTTACGTATATAACCCTTGTTTTATACTCACTAACTGCGTTTTGTACTCACTAACCTTTTTTGCATTTTGTTTTCTCTATAACCTTTTTTGTACTCCTCCCTTGTTTTACGTACTATAACCCCGTTTTCCCACAAACCCTTTTTTAATAATTGTTTTAGTACTCCTCCTTGTTTTGTACTCCTAAGTTGTTTTATACTCCTAACCCCTTTTTTTGTATCCTAATCTTTTTCTATCACTAACCTTTTTTTAGTACTATAACCCCGTTTTACTCTCCCAACGCTTTTTTTACGTACTCACTAATTTTTTACATCATAACCCTTTTTTTCTCACTAACCGTTTTACTTCACTAACCTTGTTTTCGTACTCACTAACCCGTTTTACGTACTCATAACCCCTTTTTTGTCTCCCAAGCTTGTTTTCTCTCACTAACTCTTTTTTCTTTAATTTTTTTAACCCTTTTTTTTATACTCACTAACCGCTTGTTTTACGTACTCACTAACCCGTTTTGTCTCACTAACCCTTGTTTTTCGTACTCACTAACCGCTTGTTTTGTTACAACCCCTTTTTTTCACTCATAATTTTTTTTCTCTCCTAACCGCTTGTTTTACGTACTATAACCCTTGTTTTGTACTCCCCCCTTGTTTTATACTATAACCCTTGTTTTACGTACTCCTAACCGCTTGTTTTCGTACTCACTAACCCTTGTTTTCTATCCTAACCCCTTTTTTTAGTACTCACTAACCCTTGTTTTAATCACCCCGCTTGTTTTGTACTCACTAAGCTTGTTTTCTTCATAACCCCTTTTTTTACTATATAACCCTTGTTTTGTATACTAACCTTGTTTTACTCTCCTAACCCCTTTTTTTACGTATCCTAATTTTTTTTACGTTACTAACCTTGTTTTACTACTCCCAATTTTTTTTCGTACTACTAACCCCTTTTTTTCTACTCCTTTTTTCGTCTCCTAACCCTTGTTTTGTACTCCTCCCTTGTTTTACATATAACCCTTGTTTTGATATAACCGCTTGTTTTGTACTCACTAACCCGTTTTAGTCTCCCAACCCCTTTTTTTGTATCCCCTGCTTGTTTTACGTACTCACTAACCCTTTTTTTTTATCTACTAACCGCTTGTTTTATTCATAACGTTTTTTGTATCCTAACCCCTTGTTTTGTATCCTCCCTTGTTTTATTCCCCCGCTTTTTTTGTTTCCCTTTTTTACGTATATAACCGCTTGTTTTTTTACTATAATGTTTTTTTCTTTGCTTGTTTTCGTACTCACTAACGCTTGTTTTTGTATACTAACGCTTGTTTTACGTACTCACTAACCGCTTGTTTTAGTACTCACTAACGCTTGTTTTACGTACTCACTAACCGCTTGTTTTACGTACTCACTAACCGCTTGTTTTACGTACTCCTAACCGCTTGTTTTCACTCACTAACCGCTTGTTTTACGACTCACTAACGCTTGTTTTACGTACTCACTAACCGCTTGTTTTACGTACTCACTAACCGCTTGTTTTACGTACTCACTAACCGCTTGTTTTACGTACTCACTAACCGCTTGTTTTACGTACTCACTAACCGCTTGTTTTACGTACTCACTAACCGCTTGTTTTACGTACTCACTAACCGCTTGTTTTACGTACTCACTAACTGCTTGTTTTACGTACTCACTAACGCTTGTTTTTTCACTAACGCTTGTTTTACGTACTCACTAACCGCTTGTTTTACGTTACTAACCGCTTGTTTTACGTACTCACTAACCGCTTGTTTTACGTACTCACTAACCGCTTGTTTTACGTACTCACTAACCGCTTGTTTTACGTACTCACTAACCGCTTGTTTTACGTACTCACTAACCGCTTGTTTTACGTACTCACTAACCGCTTGTTTTACGTACTCACTAACCGCTTGTTTTACGTACTCACTAACCGCTTGTTTTACGTACTCACTAACCGCTTGTTTTACGTACTCACTAACCGCTTGTTTTACGTACTCACTAACCGCTTGTTTTACGTACTCACTAACCGCTTGTTTTACGTACTCACTAACGCTTGTTTTACGTACTCACTAAGCTTGTTTTCGATAAAGTGTTTTTCGTACTCACTAACCTTTTTTAGTATCCTACCTTTTTTTACGTTACTCCACTAACTGCTTGTTTTACGTACTCACTAACTGCTTGTTTTACGTACTCACTAACCGCTTGTTTTACGTACTCACTAACCGCTTGTTTTACGTACTCACTAACTGCTTGTTTTACGTACTCACTAACCGCTTGTTTTACGTACTCACTAACTGCTTGTTTTACGTACTCACTAACTGCTTGTTTTACGTACTCACTAACTGCTTGTTTTACGTACTCACTAACTGCTTGTTTTACGTACTCACTAACTGCTTGTTTTACGTACTCACTAACTGCTTGTTTTACGTACTCATTTAAATGTTGTTTTACTACTCACTAACGCTTGTTTTACGTACTCACTAACCGCTTGTTTTACGTACTCACTAACCGCTTGTTTTACGTACTCACTAACTGCTTGTTTTACGTACTCACTAACCGCTTGTTTTACGTACTCACTAACCGCTTGTTTTACGTACTCACTAACCGCTTGTTTTACGTACTCACTAACTGCTTGTTTTACGTACTCACTAACCGCTTGTTTTACGTACTCACTAACCGCTTGTTTTACGTACTCACTAACCGCTTGTTTTACGTACTCACTAACCGCTTGTTTTACGTACTCACTAACCGCTTGTTTTACGTACTCACTAACCGCTTGTTTTACGTACTCACTAACCGCTTGTTTTACGTACTCACTAACAGCTTGTTTTACGTACTCACTAACGCTGTGTTTTACGTACTCACTAACGCTTGTTTTACGTACTCACTAACGCTTGTTTTACGTACTCCTAACCGCTTGTTTTACGTACTCACTTTAACCGCTTGTTTTACGTACTCACTAACTGCTTGTTTTACGTACTCACTAACCGCTTGTTTTACGTACTCCTAACCGCTTGTTTTACGTACTCCTACGGGTTGTTTTACGTACTCCCTAACGCTTGTTTTACGTACTCACTAACCGCTTGTTTTACGTACTCCTAACCGCTTGTTTTACGTACTCCTCCCCCTTGTTTTACGTACTCACTAACGCTTGTTTTACGTACTCACTACTGCTTGTTTTACGTACTCACTAACGCTTGTTTACGTATCACTAACGCTTGTTTACGTACTCACTAACGCTTGTTTTACGTTCACTAACGCTTGTTTTACGTACTCACTAACGCTTGTTTTACGTACTCACTAACCGCTTTTTTAGTACTCACTAACCGCTTGTTTTACGTACTCACTAACCGCTTGTTTTACGTACTCACTAACCGCTTGTTTTACGTACTCACTAACGCTTGTTTTACGTACTCACTAACGCTTGTTTTACGTACTACTAACCCTTTTTTTACGTACTCACTAAGCTTGTTTTACTACTCACTAACCGCTTGTTTTACGTACTCACTAACCGCTTGTTTTACGTACTCACTAACCGCTTGTTTTACGTACTCACTAACCGCTTGTTTTACGTACTCACTAACCGCTTGTTTTACGTACTCACTAACCGCTTGTTTTACGTACTCACTAACCGTTTTTCTACTCACTAACCGCTTGTTTTACGTACTCACTAACCGCTTGTTTTACGTATCACTAACGCTTTTTTACGTACTCACTAACCGCTTGTTTTACGTACTCACTAACGCTTGTTTTTCGTACTCACTAACCGCTTGTTTTACGTACTCACTAACCGCTTGTTTTACGTACTCACTAACCGCTTGTTTTACGTACTACTAACCGCTTGTTTTTCTACTCACTAACCGCTTGTTTTACGTATCACTAACCCTTTTTTTACGTACTCACTAACCGCTTGTTTTTGTACTCACTAACCGCTTGTTTTTCTCACTAACCGCTTGTTTTACGTACTCACTAACCGCTTGTTTTACGTACTCACTAACCGCTTGTTTTACGTACTCACTAACCGCTTGTTTTACGTACTCACTAACCGCTTGTTTTACGTACTCACTAACGCTTGTTTTACGTACTCACTAACCGCTTGTTTTACGTCTCACTAACCCTTGTTTTCGTCTCACTAACCGCTTGTTTTTCGTACTCACTAACCGCTTTTTTACGTACTCACTAACCGCTTTTTTTCGTACTCACTAACCCTTGTTTACGTACTCACTAACGCTTTTTTACGTACTCACTAACGCTTGTTTTACGTACTCACTAACGCTTGTTTTACGTACTCACTAACTGCTTTTTTTACGTACTCACTAGCTGCTTGTTTTGTACTCACTAACTGCTTGTTTTACGTACTCACTAACTGCTTGTTTTACGTACTCACTAACTGCTTGTTTTACGTACTCACTAACTGCTTGTTTTACGTACTCATTTAAAATTGGTTGTTTTACGTATACAATGCGTTTTAGTTTTACAAATTTTTCTTGTTTTTAGTTTTCACTTTAACTTTGTTTTCGTACTTCCCCCTACCGCTTGTTTTAATGTATTCACATTTAATAGTATTAAAATAAAATCATGTCCAAAGTAGAATAACATTGTTGAATAAAATTCATATTTTAGCAAGGTAACATCCTGAGACCACACATACAAGGAAGTAAGCATGTAAAGGAGCGACTACTTTAACTTTCCCTTTTATGCACTGACGTATTCACCGTGGTGGAACACGTGTATATTTGTCTGCGAGTCTAAATAAACGAGCTCGGGTGAGTCACACACGAGTCTAAACATAAAAGAACACAGTGTCGAGTTGTTAGCGTCCACTATCTGGGCTCGCTCCACCGACTTGCTGATGTCAGGGCAGATTATTTAACGGCCGGGACGGTGCGAGCGTGCTTCCATTCGTGCGAGCGCACGGGCGCGAGCGTGCGTGCGTGCTTGCATGTATGCAAGTATGTGAGTGAGTGGGTGGGTGGGTGTGTGAGTGAATGAGTGAATTATTGAGTGAATTAATGAGTGAATAGGTAAGTGAGTGAGTGAACGAGTTAGTGTGTACGTGCACGCACGTGCTTATGACTAGTAGTATCCACCCGGTATGTGACGTCGCACCACAACGGGTGCTGTCGCGAGAAAAAACAACCGCCGTAAAACCCAACATAAACTCACAACAAAAGAAACAAACGACGAATTGATTTAAGACAGGTGGGGTTTTAGAACTACTTCCGCATCGAAGAGCAATTACCGTTTTCGTCGTAGACGTCGAAGAGCGTCCTTAGTCTCGTCTCGATGGGACTTCCGGCGATGTCGGTGAGATCTCGCACCAGGTCGTCCACCGGCACCAGGTCCCCGCCGTGACGGGCCGACAGCAGCCCGAACAACCGACTCGCGAAGTACCCCTGCACAACGACAAACACCAGCGTCAGTCACAACAACGCCCGAGTTACACCACTGGCAATTATCCAGCGGCAGTTTTGCGGGGTAATTATGACATCGTTGTGAGAACTGGAGAAAGTGTTTATTTGGTGACATATTTTTTTTTTGGATTGATAGTTTTGTTACATATGTCTACGAGGCTAAGGAGTTGCAGTTACCTTTTTGTAAAACAGTCAACATATGTGTGTGCGTGTGCGTGTGCGTGTGCGTGTGCGTGTGCGTGTGCGTGTGCGTGTGCGTGTGCGTGTGCGTGTGCGTGTGCGTGTGCGTGTGCGTGTGCGTGTGCGTGTGCGTGTGCGTGTGCGTGTGCGTGTGCGTGTGCGTGTGCGTGTGCGTGTGCGTGTGCGTGTGCGTGTGCGTGTGCGTGTGCGTGCGTGCGTGCGTGCGTGCGTGCGTGCGTGCGTGTGTGTGTGTGTGTGTGTGTGCGACTTCAACGTTTCTAAAAGTAATAAAGTATGGATGTATGCGTTTTGCACAAGGAATAAAATAGTGGAAATAACATAGTGTAACAATGTACGTGCATCGCAGTCTTGGTTATATTTTGACCCAAACTCATGCAACAAACACAGATTATGTTTCTTCCGACCAGGGCAGTTGTATTCCTTTTCGGGTAATTTCGATATCATAAGTAAAACTGCTAACAAAACATAACATTAATTAAACTGCCGTTGTTTTTATTGGTACATGTTGTTTGGGTTTTAAATAAGTATGTCGCTCCATTGAGTTATACATGTGCTTAATATATGTTTGTATCATAGTAGTCATGTTTCGTTTATTAATGCGTGTGCACATGGAATGGTATTTCAATAAGTTGTTTACTTACAAACGCGCCATGCACACGCACAAACAAACGTTGAATCAATTTACCTTAGGGTATTGTGAACCACTCAAATGATTAATGATGCCAATGACGCATAATCGCGTCAGTAGCCAATAAGGATATAAGATTAGCACATACGGATATAAGATCAGGTTAGAACACACGGATATAAGATTAGCACATACGGATATAAGATTAGAATACGTGACATTAATAATGTTTACATTTCGATAAGCACATACGAAAGAGGCACCGGACTAGCGGGTAGAATAAATACAATACTGCAGCTGGGATTTTTTTCCGCTCCAATGAACAGTAATGCTCCTGTCCTATGTACTCTGTCGTCATTGCCTTACGACATGCGCAGTGGCGCAGTGATTAGAACAGCGGACTCTCACACGAGAGAACCCTGTTTCGCGTCCTATGCTGTGCTGTGTAGAAATTTGGGCAGATTCGTTCACTCTGCGTTGCTTCAGTTTACACAGCTGTATGAATGTGCATATGTACCTGGCTATGAATATTTATGTACGAATGGAATTGCTGCGTGGCTAACTTATTCCTGGTTTTGATAGTGTCCCATTGAACAGGTCAGCCAGGCAATAAAGGGCAGTAACGTGTAAAGTAAGCGCTATGAGCAGTACTAAGGATTTTACACTGCGCTATATAATGACTTACCTTTATTTTTATTTTCTAGAACAACTGGGATATCCCAGGTTTGTTCCAAAATAATTTGAATTGACGCGCACAATTATACCATTATTACGTAGAAAGCTTATAAGAATTCAATCTTATGTGAATAAGCAATATATTAAAATGTCACATTGTTCTACCTTTATTTAATTATATTTAGTTGACTTACATCTGCGGGATTCAGCGCTGTTTTGAAGCCGTCCAGGTCGACGAGTGAGGTCTCCGTCTCAGCCGCTTGTGTGAGCTGCACCTTCGTCTTCCTCAACCATTCCGTCGTCTCGTCCATCGTGAATGTTGGTCCCTCCCGCCTAGAAGCACAGCAGCGGGATCTCGGTGCTGATAAATCAAAATATCTGTGTGCAAGTTTGCACACCGACGACTGTATTGCTATGTGAAAATACGTAAACACCCAATTATTGTTTGTCGTCCTATGCTCGCGGTAGGTGCACCAAAACTGTCCGCTTGGCTGTGTGTTATGGGTCGTACTGGCTAGCTGGGAAAACGAGCCAAGTTTTATACCCCCTCAGTGGCTTCCGTGCATCTACTCACGCGTCTGCTCGCAATGAGTCACGGACACTGTTGCACGTACTGCACCGGGTATGAGGTAGTACGCGGGATGATGGCGTCGTCACGCGTGGCCAAGCAGGCGACACGGTTGGCTGGAGATGAAGACAAAGCGTTGGCATGACCGCTAGAAATTCGTCGCGACGACTGCCCGGGGTCGCATATGACAAGGAAGATATCAACGTTGTTTTGCAAACATGGTAACACAATTAATCATATTCTTTTAGTGTACGACTGCACGTCGCACGTGACGGAACACTGCAGGTCTGAATGCGGAAGCACAAATAAATTACGAGATTGGTTGTCTTTCGGTTAACACTAAAATAAGCAAAACTCCAATCCATTGCCACAATCGTCAGAGCAAGAAGACACGCATGCAAGCATATACACACCCACATACCCCACACACTTGCATACGCACTCACACACGAACGCACGCACACACACGCACGCACGCACGCACGCACGCACACACACACACACACACACACACACACACACACACACACACACACACACACATATATATATATATATATATATATATATATATATATATATATATATAATATAATGTAGCCTACATATTTTGATAATTTGCGTTTATCATTCATACAATCGGGTTGTGACTGATTTGTACAATTAAATTATTTCCACTTATTTATCTGAACAGATTTAATCAATTCGTGAAATTATTTTGAAAAGATTTAAGAGAAAAATACAATGATAAAGAAACTTCACGCTATTTGATTCTTTTACGTACATTGATTTGAAGAAGATATTCTAGCAAAATGAACAGCGACAACGTGCTAGATTATTTTGGGGGAAATATACACTTACGGACACCCACCTAGTGGCACTTTTTAAGACCGGGAGTATCCTTACATAGAACTCTAAGTTGCGGTTAACGAGACTTGCGTGCCCTTTTGGCCAACTTTGACATTTGATACGTTAATCATGGGGTGTCGCCACACGAGTGGCACATGTTGTCTGACTCAACTGAATGACTGGTGAAACGACACCAGACTTTCACAATGGCGAAAGAACAGTAACAACATTCTGACGTTAGATAAATCATCACGGTTGATGATTTACCCGACGGTTACTTAAATCTGTGTTTCGGTTCCGGAAGCTATTGCGTTCGGGAAGTTAAGGGTTTGAATTTTCAAAACTATAGTGTGTGAACTAAACGTTAGAGATTCTTGCAAGGCCATCTGCTCGGTCTTCGCTTCTACCGACGTATTCTCGCAAGCGCCATTTCAACACAATTTAGGCAAATAAAAAATACTTCCTCAGACAAACTGAGTTAATGGACACATGTGGATGCTCAAATATTAATTGTTTATTGACAATTTTAGTTCTATTGTGATTGTCGTAATGTTTGGATATTGTTCTTAGACGTACTCACGTTGTTTAGAAAGACATGGGAACCATTTGACTAACGTTGATAACAGCCCTTAAACCTGAATTTTCTCTTTTAAGAATAAATTTTATCTGCAAGAATGATCCTGAATACTTAAAGAGTTAAACTGACCACACCATGACGCGCTAGAATGACATTGTCATGGATGTGTCATGGAAAGAATGTCCTTGGTAATACGACAATCGGTATTTGCGTTTCACAGCTGAATTTGTTTAATGAGGAATTTCCCTTAAGAGCTCTTTATCCCAGTGAACCGGTCCCCTGGTGGAGGTACAATGAGTTATTGCTCTAACAGGTTAGTTGGCCGGGTAAAATGTCAAATGTCCAACATTAGAAACAACAAGTATCTTCCTGGCACGGTCACGATCTCACTGTCTTCCTGCGTCATGCCCAGTGAACTTTGACGTCATAACTCTCTGCTGGGCGGTCATTCAAGTGCACGGCTCTGGAGACAAAACACACACGGCTGCGAGTCACACGTCCAGGAAGCTATGATTTTAGTTGAATTGTGGTGGTGGTGGCGGTGGCGGTGGCGGTGGCGGTGGTAGTGGTAGTGTGTATATGTGGGATTAAACCAGTGCTAAAAATGAAATAAATTGCATTTTGCGAACATAACAAGTCCATCCCTAAATAAGAATAAGAATAACTTTATTGTGTACAGCACCATGTTGCCGGATATAATAATGTTTACGTCTGTACGTGTAAGTTGCCTGCGGGTTTTATTGAGTATAACTACACATTTAGTTAAACCATTAAAATAAGTATAATTGATCGGTAGATAGGACAGCATGCGACTGCGAAATTATGTCGGCATAATTATTATTAATAATAGCTGTAGCGGATACAGCGTAGACACATTTTTCAATCAATTT